>BROE01000028.1:7067493-7083337 GCA_036571765.1 Plecoglossus altivelis
TCACTCCCTTCTCACACCCACTACCCAGCCAAACTCATGAATTCCCTAGCACCTCAACCCCAGCCCTACACCACCCCAGCCATGACCTACACCTCACCCCAGCCCTACACCACCCCAGCCATGACCTACACCTCACCCCAGCCCTACACCACCCCAACCATGACCTACCCCTTACCCCAGCCCTACACCACCCCAACCATGACCTACCCCTTACCCCAGCCCTACACCACCTCAACCATGACCTACCCCTTACCCCAGTCCTACACCACACCAACCATGACCTACCCTATACCCCAGCCCTACACCACCCCAACAATTACCTACTTCTTACCCCAGCCCTACCCTACCCCACCCCCCAACCCTGACCACCCACTAACTACCTGAACCCACCCCACTCCAAGCCAAGTACTAAACCCCCAAACTTGACCCCCAACCCTGGCTCTCTAGCTAGGGCTAGGACTATGGATAGGGCTGGGTTCAGGACACACCTAGGGTCAAGTTTGTAACTAGGGCGAGCAGAAAAAAAATAGAAAGAAACAAGGAGAGAATGAAAAGAATTCAGAGAAAGAGACTGAGGAAGAAAAAAAGAGGGAGCGACAGAGCGACAGAGCAGGAGAGAAATAAAAAGAGAAAGACTTAATGCAGCTGTTGAAGTCCAACTGGGTCATGTGATGAACCAAATAACCACACAATTACCCTCCTGTTGTGTAATAAGCTCTGCTGGGCTTAAACACTTCATGACTTTCTATGACAATAAACCGTGTGATGCCTTAGTCCTCCAACACACCTCTCTCAAGCACTGCTGGGAAAATCAACCTTTAACTAGACTCTGTGCAGGGTTAGACTGGGTTTAGTACTGGTGAACAGTCCCAGTGTATGGAGCAAGGGAGAAGAAGAAAGCAGGGAGAAGGAGAAAGGCCAGAACAATAAGGAGGAGAGAGGAGGAAGAAGGGTGGAGGAGGAGGCACAGGAGGGAGCAGAGGAGGTAGGTCCACCCTTCACTAGGCTTTGGCTTTCCCCAGAGGAACCACCAGCAGCTCTGTAGAGGAACCTCCAGCACCTCTGTAGAAGAACCCCCAGCATCTCTGTAGAGGAACCCCTAGCACCTCTGTAGAGGAACCCCCAGTACCACTGTAGAGGAACCACCAGCAGCTCTGTAGAGGAACCCCCAGCACCTCTGTAGAGGAACCCCCAGCACCTCTGTAGAGGAACCCCCAGCACCTCTGTAGAGGAACCCAAAGGAGTCTCATTACTGAGTTAGACATCAGGGAACATGGCCCATTAGCCAGGCTTGCTTGCGCTAGCAGAACACAGACATAACTAGAAATGAACCCGGGCACGTCAACAGCTTTGCAGGACACGGACAAGCAACACAACAAGGGTGCACTTATCGTCTAAATGAGCGTGGTGCTGCTGGCAGGGCGGGCGCCGGGCAGCGTGCTGACAGCTATAAGAACACCACGTCAGGCGTCACAGCGAAGATCACTCCGGATAATGGATGGGAAAGTGCCGACACATCTCGATGGAGAGATGAGACTGTGAGGAGGAGAGGAGGAGAGGAGGAGGTGTGGATGGAGGCGTGAGCAGAGTGCAGGAGAGAGAGAGAGGAAGAAGAGAGGAGCAAGAACGTGGAGGGGTGAGGAAGAGAATGGAGAAAAGAGGAGGAGAGTGGATGAGAGAGGAGGAAAGGAGGAGAGAAGGAGGGGAAAAAGTGAGGAGTAGAGAGGAGATGGGAGTGTTGTTAGGGGAGGGGGGGAGGCGACAGACACATGCTGTGACACTAACTGGCGATGATGAACACCACCATAACAGTAAACACTATATAGCGGCCTGACAGTTGTCCAATCAATACTTTGTTTGAGCGGGATACTCAGCAAGAAAAATAAATCAGAAAGATGCATTATTCATAAAGAAATAAATGAACGTCTTTCTCGTCAATGGTTGTCGTGTGAATTTGACTAACATCTCCACATTTCGACTGGCGTTTGACTTGAGTTTAGGAAGGAGTTAGCCTCCAATAGCTTGCACCGGCCTCTACCAGCCTCTACAGTCTTACAGCCTCTCCCAATTTCTGCAACCTCTACCAAGCCTCCTGCAGTCTCCAGCTGCCTCCAACAGCCTCTCTTTACCAGTGGCTTTGGGGTAGTTCAGCAGTAGAGCATTTGACTGCAGCTCAAGAGGTTGCAAGCTTTAATCCCCTCTGAATGTTGCTAGAAGTATACTTTTTGAAGCCAAGAGGATCACAGGGCGGTTTTGGGTTTGGATGTGTAGAGGGTTTAGAGACAACCGACTAGAAGAGATTATTATATGAGTCACTTTGGACTTAACGTAATCACTGAGACAACCTGGGAGATGAGAGGGAGGGAGAGAGGAGGGAGGGAGGGAGAGAGAAAAGAGAGGTGGAGGTGAGAGAAGAGAAAAGAGAAGAGGAGAGCCACTAGGAGAGAGAGGAGCAGGGGGAAGGAGGAGAGAGAGGAGCAGAGAGGAGCAGGGGGAAGGAGGAGAGAGAGGAGCAGAGAGGAGAGGGGAAGGGGAGAGAGGGAGCAAAGAGACGCAAGATGAAGGAGAGGGGGAAGGAGGAGAGAGAGGAGCAGAGGGAAGGAGGAGAGAGAGGAGCAGAGGGAAGGAGGAGAGAGAGGAGCAGAGAGCAGCAGGGGGAAGGAGGAGAGAGAGGAGCAGAAGGAGCAGGGGGAAGGAGGAGAGAGAGGAGCAGAGGGAAGGAGGAGAGAGAGGATGGCCCTATAGACAGGACAGCTATTCACTCGTGGTGACAAAAGGTCTGCTCCTGCCGCACATTCCAGCCTGCTTCCGCTCCAACACACACACTCAGGCCCGGGGACTCCCTTTCACTCCCACAAAACGGTTACAATATCTTCTTCCATTGTGTGTGTGGTGTGGGGGGGGGGGGGGGGACCTGTCACACACTCTGCGATGCACTTCCTGGTTCAAAGCTAGGATCAATACACGAAGGATAACACACGTCTACAGAATACCCAGGAGCCATTGCTTATTTTGCAGAAGTAACCTGTTTGTGGACCAGCTTTGGATAGCTGAGTGCGTCACTGTGGATGGCAAGATTTAGCTAAATTTGCTCTGTAAGTGGATTTGCGTCTGCATAACAAATTGTGATAACTTGGTTTTAACCTGCAGTCAAACTAACTCACAGAACTTCCACAAGCATTCGTAAACAAAAGCTCCACTCTTGAAAATGCAGCATGATTTGGTCTGTATTTTAAAATCATAACGCGCAGACAATAAAACAGATAATAATAATAATAATAAAAAATAGATTCCTTTAGCACAGTCTTAATAATGAGATGGTTTTCGTAAAAGAGCATCCATTAAACGAGAGGGTTGTGCGTGTTGTTGCCAGAGCGTGTACTATGATGCCAGATCAGCAATGAGACTCTCAAGCTATAGCTGCTTAATACCATGAGGATGGACTTTCAAGACTTTCTGACAACTCAAGCAAAGAAAGATCGGAATAAGTGCTATTCTATTTTCTGGAGCTGATTTGGGCCCTGTAATGGCATCTGCTTAGTCTGCTGGAAAAACAGGGCGGAAGAGGAGGGAGAGAGAGGGGGGGTGTGGGGAGGAAAGGAGAGGGGAAGAGAGGTAGAGGATGGAGAGAGAGGGCGGATCAGGGGAGGAAGGGAGAGGGGGAAAGAGGGAGAGGAGAGAGAGATGGGGGGTATGGGGAGGAAGGGAGAGGGGGAGAGAGGTAGAGGAGGGAGAGAGAGAGGGGATAAGGGGAGGAAGGGAGAGGGAGGAGAGGTAGAGGAGGGAGAGAAAGAGAGGGGGATGTGGGGAGGGAGAGAGTAGAGAGACAGAGAGAGGATAAAGAAGGAAGGGACCAGGGAGAGGTAGAGGAGGGAGAGAGAGAGGGGATACGGGGAGGAAAGGAGAGGGGAGAGGTAGAAGGGGGAAGAGGGGGGATAAAGGAGGAATGGGGGAGAGGGGAGAGAGGGGTACGGGAGAGAAAGAGAGGGGGAGAGGAGAGGAGGGAGAGAGAGGGGATAAGGGAGGAAGGAGAGAGAGCTGAGGCAGAGGGAAGACAGACGGCTGTGAGGGCCCTCATGAGAGACTCCAACAACAACATGTCTACAGACCTATGCCAGCTCCTCCACGCTCCCCCTAGCCCTCAACCCCCCTAGGCCCCCTACCCCCCAACCCCCCTAGGCCCCCCTACCCCTCAACCCTCCTAGGCCCCCAACCCCCCTAGGCCCCCTTTAACCCCCCCCCCCTACCCCCAGCCACTGTTTATCTCGTTCTGCAGCCTCGTTAGCTGAGCATGGGTATGACCCTCAAACTCATCCTCCTATGTGTGTGTGTGTGCATGTCTGTGTGAGTGAATGAGTGTGTATGCATGCATGCATGCAGGCGTGTGTGTGTGTGTGTGTGTGTGCGCAGCCGGCCAGACACTTCTAGCAGGACAGACACACTCCAGTCAAGAGTGTCCCAGCTGAGTGGCTCTCAGAGATGGCGAGACTTGTGCTTAATTAGTGTGCCTGCTCCATCTCTCCATCTCTCTGTCCCTCCATCTCTCCAGCCTTCCGTCCCTCCATCCCTGCAGGCCCTCCCTGGCGTCCACAGGCGCTTTGTTTCCCCCCCCATCCCCCCCCCCCGGTCTGTGGGTGTCACTATCCCATTCAGGTCCCAAAAGAGAGCGGGCTAGAATAAAGTTCCTATCGTCATTCACAGGGAAAGCGCTTCTGTTCTCCACTGCTCAGTTAATTGGCACGCAGGACTAATTGCAACCAAAGTATCATTTGGGTATTTGGCTCGTTCAAGTTCCACAGGTCTCAAACTAACCCTGTTTCCCAAAACCTGGAAGTGTTGATGAAGCAGATGACGGCATCATGCAGAATAAATATTGTGGATCAGCGATGACTGCAGTGTAACATGGCGTCTTCACAGCCTGTTTGAAACTCTCTCTCGGTCTCTCTCTCTCTTTGTTTACCTTTGTTGTCACGGTATTTCATGTGTAATTATTTCAAGCTCATTTTAGCATAGAAATCTAATCATTCATTGAGATATAAATTAGATTTCATTGACTCCTGCAGGATTCCTTTCAGCACCCCCCCACCCCGCCCCTCCTCCCCCCCAGCCCCCATCGGGCTCCAGGACTGGGAGGGCAGCCACTGCAGCTGCTATTCACATGGACCAGATAATTGTTGATGGAAAGTCACTGCGTGGCATTATGTTGTCCACAGTCACATTGTTCATCTTCCCGTCGCCAAGACGATATTGAGAAGCTGAGTGTTCCTTTAGAACGTCGGTATTCAGGCTCCGTTGCCTGGTTACTAATAAGGTGCGACATCATCACTGTATTGGCAAAGATGGCCTGCAAGCCGGCGTGGTGACACAATGCGACGTTTGTAAAAAGGCGTTGATACAAGTTAATGACGCTTGTTCAACAGAACATTAATGGAGTTGGTCACGGGCTGATGCGGCATGGGATGAAGGGTGAATGAGAGGGGCTGCTCTAGCACTTTTACAAGCTTGGGGGTTTGTTGTTCAGGGAGCCCCTCTCTCTCTAACTCAGGCACACACTTTCTATCTCTCTCTCTCAGACACTTTCTCTCTCTCACATACTGTCCTCTCTCTCAGGCCGCACTTTCCTTCTCTCTCTCCCTCACACACTCTTTCTCACACACACACGCGCGCGCGCTCCTCTCTCTGACACACACAGTCTCTCCCTCTCACAAAAACACAGTCACTCCCACACACTTTCCCTCTCTCACTTACGCAAACTCTCTTTCTTAAAACACACTTAACTATTTAATGAGGTTTTTATTTTTACACCAAGAGAACAAACAAAGAGTTCTTTTCCCTGACAACTCATTTGACCCTCATCGTAACTAAGAGGTGATGGGCCTGTGACTGAGATATGCTGGCTATAATTACCTTACGATTTAACCTGTAACGGAGATATTGTCTAGCAGTAAATGATGTACGGTGAGGCTATAACTAAGTTAATATATGTCTTCAACTAAGTTATGATATGGTCTTAGATAGAATATAGCTGTTACTAGGTAAGACAGTGATGGTCCTCTAGTTTGGATCGGCTCAGGGCAAAGAACTCATCATATTTCCGAGCCCTTTATAGTCCGACATTCCTATCCAACTCCTTTAAAAACAGCGATTTTGTGTTGGTCCCATTTTTTTTTTGCATCAGCTTCTTAACCGCAAGCTGCCGTCCTCTTACCCCGAGCAGAATAAAGAGAATCAAAGGATTTTTTCCCTTAAATGGACTAATTTTCTCCTTGAATTATGAAAGTGATGTCTAGGTAACAGGCTGTACTCTGTACCCCACCGTGTAATGCCCCCTAAACCCTTCCACGTGGCTCGACTAGTCTCGGCTATTAGAGCTCATTATAGCCTCATAAAGGATCTCATTTGTGGGATTACTTAATAGACAATGAAATTTTATCGTTCAGAATTATGGAAAAATAATATCAGAGCAGGAACGGTGTGATGAGGGCGCGCGCCACGTATTATTCCGCTTGGTTTATCCTCTCTCTTTCTCTTTCTGTCTCTCCCTCTCTGTCTCTCTGTCTCTCCCTCTCTGTCTCTCCCTCTCTGTATACCATAACACTCCACTGCTCCTTTCTTGTCATACGCTGTTCACTTTATTATAGCAATTACAGATGCGTGACAGACGCGGTTGCTACTTCTCTCATCTAGTGTAGTTTAAAGTCGTATTCTTATTTTGTTTCAACATTTCAATTTAATTCGCATGAACCAGGGCCACGAAAAGTGTGACTCGGAAATTAGCTGAGTACTATGCAACTAATAAGCAAAAAAAAACGAGAGTTCTTATTCATTTGTGGTTAAAACAACTTCTTCTGTCCGTTTATATAAAACATGAATGGCTGTTTGCACCTGAAACGCTCGCCCCATTAAACCTGCTTAATGTGAGCGCCGCTCGCCCCGCGCTCTGTCTTGAGGCTCGAGGCGTTACTTCTTAGATGAAAGTAGGAGCTAAAGCCAACGGTGACCCAACAGGAGATCAAACTCGCTAATTATTGTCACAAGACGAAGGATTAACGCATTTCTGAAATAGCTGCCTGTTTACCCTGCAGAAACCCACCATAATAAACACTTTCTAATGGAAGCCTAATCACTATCAAATAGCCACCACCAGACTGGACAAAAAAATCATAGTTCTTTAATTGCTAGAGTTGAAATCTTTCCCAAACTAAACAGGGTACAATTACACAGCTACTAAATTTAGTCCCTAGTCACATGCACGATTTGTTGCTTTGAATCGCATTTTCAGAAGCCATACACAAGTATACCAACGCTGTGTTTGAACGAACAGGCTACTTTGACAATAAAAAATATGAATCAAACTAAAATTACTGACTCATAATATGCTCATTAATTCAGATCTTTGAGTTCAACGAACAAACAGTGGAGGAATTAAGAGCAATTTATTATTTTAGATGGACCCCATTCGTTCCATCAATAATTGCAGAAGGTCATATTATCAAGATTTGTGATTTTTGTGATTTTATCTTTTGACAGTCTGATATTTTTTTATTAATATTCGTGGGTTTTTATCAATTTTTCTAATCGTTTCTTTAAAAAATGTGTACAGGTACTGTAGCTCTATTTGTACTTGATATTTTGCACAAAAAAATGAAGAACATTTAAATGGTTCTTTCCTGTGATCATCATAATAATTATTAATTATTTTACAGAAATAAGGCCTACTATCTATATTTATAACGAAATTTTGTAATTTTTTAATGCGCAATATGAAAATGTGTTCAATACGATATTTTAAATAGCTTATTAGATACTTCATTGAAGGGGGAAGTGGAGGAGGGTAAAGTATATTGCTTTCAAAGTGTTCCTAGACAAACAACATTTAAACGTGCGTGAACAAAGTTGAAGGTGTCGGTATTGACCGGGACGGGGGACGGGACGGGAGGGGGGTGACTACACTGAGATTTTGATTGGGAGTTTTCGGAGGCATCACGTGGTATGGGTCACTTGCAGTTTTGAAGCCCTTCTAAACGGTAGCGCACGTGGGTGACGTTAGGGCCAGCCCTCTCCGGGGTCCCTTTTGTTTCAGCATCAAACATAAGCACCTTCCGACATCCCGAGGGCTTCAGAGAAGAGACAGCATCTCGCGCATCAAGCCACACAGACCACTGCAGCCATGTCGAGGTCCTTTTACGTTGACTCTTTGATAATCAAGGATACGGTGCGTCCCGCTCCGCTTAACGAGCATCCCGGACAAGACTTTCTCATCCCCATCAGTATGCACTCCCCGAGCGTTATGTCCGTCACCGCGCCGCCGTGCCCCTCGAGGAAGACAGGGACGTTCTGCGTCTGCCCGATGTGCGTGACGTCCCACATACACTCGCCTCGGGGCGGAATTCCGATGCTGAAGAGCCAGTTTCCCAGTACGGAGGCACAATACTGTCAAAGGATAGCGCACCAGCAGTCACAGATATTAGCGCACCCGGGACACGCGCCAGTCTGTACGCCCACCTACAGCATCACGGACCCCAGAAGGTACCACTGCCTCGCCATAGGTAAGAACTCGAACATTACCAGAATTACGGTATCACCGATGCACTTCATAAAGGTGTTGTGCAGCATTTCCAGAGCTATTACGCGCAGTCAATGAGCACTCCATTTGCATTCCACTTTGTGTTCTATGTTCTAGAGTACAGCAATGTTAACTAAAGTTGCCATATTACGCTAATAGGCTACTGTGCTCGTCTTCCCTCAGGCGGCTCTGAGAGCAGTCACCTGCAGAATGGGAAAAGGATGCGCACGGCTTTCACCAGCACGCAACTGTTGGAGTTGGAGAGAGAGTTCTCCTCTAACATGTACCTGTCCCGACTCCGAAGAATCGAGATCGCCACGTATCTGAACCTATCAGAGAAACAAGTGAAGATCTGGTTCCAAAACCGGAGGGTCAAGCACAAGAAGGAGGGAAAGGGCGCGCAGCGGAGCGCGCACAGCGGCTGCAAGTGCGCCAGCGGCCACACGGACTACCCCAGGTCAGAGGATGAGGAATCCCTGTCTCCCGCTTCCGCGTTAGAGGACAAAGAGATATCACCGATCTGAACACATTACAAACTTATGACTTCCACTCCACTTCTGCACTTACTGTCCCGTTTCCCCGGGAGCCCGCGAGCTCAGACCACCTCAGGTTCGTTCAAGTCTACACTCTACCTGAGGTTCAACATGGGACGCGTCGCAGGATCTGCTTGAATTGTGTGTACCCGATTCCACGTTGACTGTTTGAACAAAATACTTTGTATATATATATGTTGAAACCCGTCACCTGAGCAACATCACTGAAGAAAAAAATGCACTGATTTGTAATGCCTCGCGAGTGTTTGTCAAACCGACGTCAAAGTGACTCTCCTAGTTGTCGTACAGGCCCTTAGAACCAAGACTTTTCTCAGACCGCTCTGAGGGCACTTAGATGTGGGATCACCGAAGTTGAATTTGTGAATTTGTTTGTGCATAGTATTGTTGTGTAAAATATGTATATTTGTATTTATTTTAATAATAAAAAAGTGAATTGATGTATCAACTAACGTCGTTTGGAAATCATTTCATCGTCACGTTTTTTTTTCTTCAACATTTGCATTGGAGCTGGTGGCACTGCGAGACTGTAGCATAAGGGCTTGGATCCATCCCCGAGAGGTGAGAGTGAGGAAGGAGGAAGAGGAGGAGGACAGCTGATTCTTCCACCGCGGCCTCTGCCACCGCGGCCTCTGCCACCGCGGCCTCTGCCACCGCGGCCTCTGCCACCGCGGCCTCTGCCTGGGTTAGAAGAGTCAGCACTCGGTCGCCAGGGACTCTCGCTCCAGCTCGTGCTTCAGACACCGCCACCGTGAATCCGGAATTGTCTACAAATACATTCCATTCTCGCCATTAAGTAATATTGTATACCAATAAATAAATAATCAAACCTAAAACACCCGCGGTGTGTACAGCTTTATAGAAAGTACATAGGAATATTCGAATATTAGACCTATGTGACACACTGAAACTTGGTCATTTGGAGGAATAATAATTTATGTTTAATTTAACATGGCATTCTTACAAGAATCACAATATGCGAGTTCGTTTAGATCAGTCTAAAGGAAGTCATGATAGGAATGCTCAAGACGATGATGAATACAGGTCTAATTTATTCATATAGGCCTATAGCCTCTAATTGTTATAATTGCGATAAACAATTTCGTTATTGTCGTTTTAAGTGTGTTATTTGATCATTACTGCACTCGAATGGTATGTCTGATGCTGTTATTGTACTATTACGATGTTCTGCTTTGTACCCTAGGACTATTATTATTATCATTGGCATTATTATCACTATTGTTCGAATTTTCATTATATCTTTCGTGTCTTCTTTCTGCGTTGGATGTGGCGGAGCTCGGGCCCCCGAGTCCCCACTGTCACAAAGAGTCGCGCACTGCTGCCAATCGTCATTTTATGTTCGCTTTTGAAAAGATTCTGCTAGTCCAAAAAGAGTTTAATTGCAGTTTCAGTCCCACGTTAGTTGATTATGCTGCGATTCGTCCAAAACCACAGAATAAGGATATATAGAGGTGGGCAAAAGCTTTGACAGGTTGGATTGTCCTGCTCGAGACCCGAGCTTGGGACTCGCATTTAGCTCGGGACCCCCTCCGGCTGCGGTCTCAGAGGGCTTTGAAGACCCAGCTACAGGGTTCCTCTGAGAGCGAGAGAACGGTTTAGTCACTGTTTCATTAAGCACTATTTGAACCTTTCAACTTATGTTAAATTGAGGGGGCATGCTGAAAATGGAGGGATTACGTAGGAGGGGCGATGGGAAATTAGCTAACGGTTAATTTAACTCGTTTCTGACGGAGTTTGGGATACATTCCTAATTGAGAAGGGAAGCAGGTGAAGTTTTGGTCCCACGCGGACCCATTCAGAGGAGGAATAAATAGTCTCCTTTCACTTCCCACTGGTGATCATATATTATTGAGGGAAAGCCATCTAATGAATATATATTGAAGTTCCTATTAATCGAATTAGAGTTCACCCCTTGCAGGTGTGAGTGTGAAAGACCACCGTCCCATTAAAACGGATTAACAATGGAGTTAACTGAAGTTTAGGCAATCTCTTTCAGCCTGACCTCGAACTGTCAGTCCGCAATAAAAGCCTGAAGTTCACTTTCACAGTATTATGGGATATGTAGCTCCACTATAACATATTACCATGTACCACGGGTCTGGATCCTGTCAAGCACTCTCTGACCAGAGTCTATGAACACTGGATCCATCGTCTCCAAAACAGGCGATTAATGAAATATTCTTACTTTTGATGAGGGAAAAGACACCCACTCAAATACAAAGGCGAACAAGTCCAGCACTCCAAAGACGATAGAATTACTATTGAAAATGTGGCAATTACGCATGACAAAAGACAATTAATACGACTGCTTTTCAGCCGCTTGCAGCTGGCGTCTCGCGTGGAGCCACAGGAGGAAACTGAAGAGTCGGTGACAGGACGGGGGCGGGGCTCTGCGGAACCGTAAAGACCTCGACTTCGATCGTGAATCTGCAACTACGATTTTGTTTCATTTCTACATATGTGACGAGGCTTTCCGGTGACTCCAAATGCTTCGAGGATTCGCGGATAATCCCGAGCCCTAAACGGGCGGTGCGCGAATCGGGTGTCTGAGGTGAGGCGTTGCTTTCAACGATGATGAAACTGTGGATTCTGGACACGCGCCCCATCAATGCTGCCCAACTTAATGGAGCCCGGTCACCACACAATATACGCCATGAGCCTTTGTCAGGCTATTCAAGCGAGACCTTTTATAAAGTGTCAACCACTTTAAAATCGATTCTTTTGTTGGGTATAGAACGTGCCTCTTAAATCATCAACTGCATTTAGTCCCCTCTTTAACGAATCGCTGTTTAAGACAGTAGGCCTACACGTAGGCTGACATTCAACAGGCCAGCGTTAAAATACAGTTTCAACGTTACACAGTCCACAAACTGAAATATCATTGGTGAGTCATTCAAATATTTGTGCTTGTGTATGTGTGTGTGTCTGTGTGCTTTGTTAATAAACTGAATTTAGTCACTGCTTTGTTCCATAAAAGGCCAGTCCGTTCTTATCATCTAAAGCCGTCACAGATGACAGTTACATATTTACGAAAGGTGGGTGATGGAGGCCAAGTGGTCAAAGCGCTCTACTGTTCCCCCCCACCCCCAAAGCTCACTGCACATGCCCAGCGGAGGACGTACCTGGGCCTCACAGTGCTACAGTCTTTATGTTCTGATCTTCGTAGAGGAATATGAATATGATGGATATATTTGCGTTTCTTTAATCTCCTGTGGGCAACACATGTAGCTTGGCATAGTTAATACGGGAGCTAATACGAACCAGGCGGCCCACCTGTTAAAACCGTTGCCAGGACGCGCATGGCTGCATTAAAACACCGTCTTGTCGATAATGGATGCCTCGGATATTTACTATGACGGTGCACGCTTCCAGCTACAGCCACCGGATGAATATGACTACAACCCTTCATGTCGTTACAGCTCCGGGCCGGTGCACGTATCCGTGCCACCGTGCCCTACGGAAGACCTTCGCAACAAGGGGTCTGCCCTTCTTTACAGTCTACCTCCATGCCAGTACCTGACCCCAGGTCAGGATCATCCCCAGGAAGGCCCACCAGAGTCGGGCAGCGGGGGGGACTACCCTGCGGGGCAGGAGGGGCAGGGCGGCCGGGGTGGCCAGGGGGAGGCGCCGTTCCCCTGGATGAAGAGCTCCAGGGTTAGACCTTACCCGTCACTTCCTGGTAAGACAGTATTTATTCGAAGTTACAAAATATTGCCTTATCATGAGACAACTGCCACGTCTGAATGCAGCCGTGCGTATGGCTTCGTAACTGATCAAGTTGGTCCTGCCGGTGTTAAAAGGCAGCTGAACGATCAACTGATAGATGTTATTTCCATCTTGCAAGGGTTTAACTCGTCGAATCAGGACGAGCACAAGCGGAGCCGCACGTCATACAGCCGCGCTCAGCTTCTGGAGCTGGAGAAGGAGTTCCTCTTCAACAAGTATATCTCCAGGCCCCGCAGATATGAACTAGCAACCACCCTTAACCTGACCGAGAGACATGTCAAAATCTGGTTCCAAAACCGTCGGATGAAGTGGAAAAAAGAAGAACCGAAAATAAGAAAGTCTTCATGTCCTGGAACGGAACCGAGCACTGGATCACAACCAACATAACGTTAGAACAGAAAACAATTTGTTGAAAATATTCAGCCCTGTGCAGTTCAGATTCCTTGAACTAGGTCTCGGAGCTTGTGCAGTCTTTACAGTTTATTTGAAGTATAGGCTACATCAGTTTAATGTCATAAAGTTATGTTGTATTTACAGAGACTGGAGGCTACATCACTTTAATGTCATAAAGTTATGTTGTATTTACAGAGACTGGATTATAGGCATCTTGTCAGCTGTCTTGGTAAAGCGCTATATTTGCAATTTTCAAATAGTCTTATAGAGATTTCAAATGTCAGAATAACACCGGAACCTTATGAAAATCATCCTGTCGATGAAGTCAGGTCCTTTGGGACACTTTTGGGAAAAATGACAGAGAAAACTCTGAAAATGAACCCAAATGTATACTTTTAGAGCGTGTTATCAATCTCTCTGCAATAAGCTATAGTATTTCCATAAAGAAAATATGTCAAACCTTCAAACATATTAAGAACCCCTTCCTCACTCTGATTTTATGTTCAGGTGAAATGGGACAGCTAATAAGGTCAAATGGGATTGGCAACGGTGGTTCAGAGTTGATCTCCCTCCCTCACTAGGGTGTGTGCAAGTGTGACACAGAGAGAAAGACATGCAAGTGTGCAAACATGCACACACACTTACATTGTGTGCGCATGTAATCTACGTATTATACTGACAAACACATGCTTGCATGCGTGTAACAATGACAAGAAAGTCTGAACGATTGTGTGTACTCACTCAATCAGTTTAAATACATTAGGTGGTAAAATACACCAAAATGTCAGATTATGACTTCTATGGTACCAAGACATAAAACACAACAGCATTGTAACTCCTTATTTTAGAAGACCAGGTAGAATGAGTCAGAATTGTGCGAGGTTATGATGGATCCACAAACTATATGTGTATAAACTTAAAGATACAGAATAGCACAGGGAGCTACAGCCTTCTTATTAGGAAAGTTGTTGCCATAAGAGAGTTCAGAATCCATGTCGAACTCTGACCAAAAGACAAAAGATGTAGGTTATTCTACCCTGCCGTGACTCCCCATTCTGATTTTGAGCAAACAACAGTCACCTGTGCCTCCCATGTCGCTTAGCAACACACACACAAACAGGAGTCAACAGAACAGAGACTCTGAACACTACCTGTTCTACAGATAGGCTACTACTGAATATCTAACTTTTTCCAGATTTGTCCCACTCAGGATAGCTTGAAAGCTTAATGTCCTTCCTCTGTGATAACAATACAAGTTGCGTTTGACAACTGTCTCAGCTCAGATCAAGTGTATGCATCTATGTATGCATTTTTGTACTGTGTCAGTATAGGTGTGTTATGTAGGGTAAGACCAAGACATGTATGAAATGACTGGAATTGTGAAAGAACTGAAAAATATTTAATTCCATGATGTACACTGAAAGACTTGTCATTGCCCAGAGATACAAATATTTGTGTATCTCAAGTATCTATGTAACTTCAGTGAACTTGAAGTTAAACCTTGTGTTCTCTTCAGGGGCCATAATGACTGGAAACTATGTTTATTGCACACACACGCACGCCCACATTGAGACATTTAGATTGTATGTACTTGATTTTGATTCACGTGCAGCATGGTTGCACATTTCAGTGCCCGAAAGGGTACAGGGTAAACATTTCATTAACCTGCTTTATTTCAGGGTTGAAGGTGGGGCACTTATTACGACAATTAGGAACAAGGGATTGACAAGAGAGGGCCAACAGAGAGAGCAATGAGGGTTAAAGCAAAAGCTACTAGCGAATAGACTTTAAAGTAATCAGAAGCACAGAAGATAGAGACTGGCATTTGACCAACAATTAGCCCACTGAATATTATGCATCTCAAGACTCAAATTTGCAACAAGCAAATAAACGCCCCCTCATGGCCGGACATTGTTGATACTATAAAGCCTCCAACTACATATACTCCAATGTCTATAACGTCAATCTCTTTCAAGACCCCCCCCCTCTCATCTCACACATCCTACACTCTCATCACTCTACACGCCCATAACTACCTCCTCATCTTCCTCCTAACTCCTATAACATCTCGCACCACTTCTACCTACTCTCTCTCCATTCCATCCTCCTCATACTCGATCACCCCATACTTAACCATCATCTCTGCTCTCAATCTCTCTCTTACCAAATGCACCTCTCATCCCAATCTACCTCTCATACACCTGCATCTACTACTCTACTTCCATTACCTCACTCCTACACTCAATCTATCATCTCATTCCTCAATCCTAACTCTTCATCCACACCATATACCCATTAATAATCTCTTCCATCATTGGAAATCCGTAAGAATTACGACAGTGTACCTCCTCGGTCTTACTTCACCTCCGAATATCTCTAACCCCACCCCACTCATACTAATAATACGTCTCCATCCATGATCATTTACATCTAATATCTGAATCTCTTTTCAGTTACATCATTCTACCTCATACTCTTTAACAATCTACCATACTTTCCAATGTCTATCTACTTATCTATTCTGGATCTATATCAAATATCAATAACTTCATCTCATCTTCACAAACCCCCCCCCCCACCCTCTGTA
>BROE01000028.1:7083419-7145266 GCA_036571765.1 Plecoglossus altivelis
CTCTCTCTCTCTTCCTCCTCCTCTCTCTGTCCCCCTCTACCTCTCTCTGCTCTCTCTCTCTCTTCCTGCACCTCTCTCCCCTCTACCTCTCTCCCTGCTCTCTCTCTCTTCCTCCCCCTCCTCCTCTCTCTCTCTTCCTCCTCCTCTCTCTCTCCCCCTCTACCCTTTATCTCTTCCATCTTTGGATCCTGATTCGCTGTCCTCCTCGGTCTCTCTTCCCTCCGTTATCTCTCCCCCCCCACTCCCGTCTCATCCTGTCTTTACTCTTTCTGTCTCTTTTCAGTCTCTTCTCCTCTCTCTCTCTACCTCTTTCCTGTCTCTCTCTTTCTATTCTGGTCTTTCAATTCAATCTTCTCTCTCTCCAACCCCCCCCCCCTCTGTAGAGTTAGAACGAGGATACACACACTAAAGGTCGCTTTGTGACATGAAGCACATTCCTTTTCCGTTGAAATGTGAGGAATGTTGCACAAACACCCAACTTAAATATGATACATCTTCATGTTTACATGACTGTGGAGCGTGTCTGTGCTTCCTGGCGGCGCGTCTCCAGAGAGACTAGGATGTTGCTCTTGAGATGAGCTCTGAACTGGGGCCCAACCAACAGGGAAAAAAGACGGTAGAATTTCTCAGCGACAACATATATCAGTTTAGTTCGATGTCAACCTTATTAAAAACAGACGCACAGTGTTGACGCCGGTGTTAAAATAAGAGGAACAGATTTAGAACCTCAACTTTTCTGAGGCACTAAAAGTGAACTACTTTGTTTGGAGAACAAGGGACGTTGTTCTTTTGCGCTTTTCGGCTCGCTGAACATGTGGAAGTAATTGTGCTGAAAGAGGCAGAGTGGTTGTGTGTTTGCCTTCGAGGGTGAGCCATGGGGAGGGCACCTCTGGATGCTCGGTGGGATTGGTGAGCCCTCGGCCCCGGGGGCTCAACTCCGTGAACACAGCCGGTAGTCGTGGCTCTGCATCACTGAGAGCCGAGAATTAGGATACATAAGGATCCATTATCATGTCTTGGAAGGCTCTACGGAGACCATCCCCCCCCCGGGGAGGAACTGGGTTACACAACTTAACAGCAGACACAACCCTGTAAAGGATGTTAACAATCGTCATGTTTTCCAGAAATTGCGCAGACGTGTAAGAACGCAAAGTTGTTCTGAAGTGAGATCGCTAGGGGATGTAATCTGATGGTGTTAGAGCGCCCTCTGCACGCGGCGTCGGTCCGCAGTGACTCTTTTGGGAAGCAAGACTCGTCTCAGTGCACCTCCGCGGAGCGTTTTAATACTTTACAAAATAAAAATCGCCGATCCGGTTTTTTAAAACATGTTTCATGTAAAAAACAAAAAAAATAAAACACTTTTAAAACTTTGCTCGTGTTTGTAATAATTTGTTATCCTTTTGAACATTATTTAAAAGTTGCAATTACGCGTAGAAAACAGTTTGAATTTGTCATCGCATCGGCATCTTTAAAAGTGTTGCAAGAAAAGCAATCTCTTACATCTAAAACACATCTCTCATAGTCTCCTGACTGTTAACAGCAGAGAAATTGGACCCATCGTTGCAGTCTTCAATGCGAAAAAAGACTCTTATTTTGAAACGTGGTGGGGGGGCGGGGGGGTCATTTCCTGAGAGTTATATACTTTGAGCCAGATTTTTAGTTTTTTTTTTTTTTTTTAGGAGGATGGACTGTTGGACTGTAGCATTGAATCAATTACAGGTCGCTCCAACTCAAGCGCATTTGGGAGCGCAACCGCGGACACAGACGGAGTGGCGCACATATGCTTGCTTTCACGGAGCAGGCTCGAGCTGTGAGGATTAACGGTACCGGAGAAGCAGCCACTGCGCAAAGCATCGAGCGTATGCTTTATTCATTACTGGATTTATATTATCAAGAGGAACAATTAAAAGGAAATTAAAAAGGTAAAGTATTCGATTTAGGGAGATGCTGGCACAAATCAAATTGCCGATTTTTCTTACATTTTGTCGGCCTATTTATCCGATGTTTTGTAAAAAGGCAAACTTTCTCAAGGTGTCAAGAAAATGTTAACGGGTAACACAATTTAAGAGTCTTGTTGATTTCTTTATAAATCGGCTACTTTTGGAAAAACACCCCCAAACTTTTTTTTGCGTCTACATTCATCCTCTTTGGTATTCGTTCGCTACGTGGAAGTTTTTCCAAACGGTTGATGCGCAATAAGCAAGCAGTGCGTTATGCATTAGATGCAATATTTTTCAGGGAATTCAGTTTTCCCTGCAAAATGTGGGCTTTCTCCTCCGGATTTCTAGCGGAGAGATGTCGCTGACTCGGCGGGATGAAAGCAGTCGATGTCGGCCTCACAGCTGGAGCTGTCACCTCGAGGACTGAGGCTCCATTGTGGGGTCCAGTCTGGCATTAATGGGAAACATATTGGGAAGTCGATTTCAAGTTGTTTTCGTTCCTGCGCGTGGAATCCGTGGAATTATAAAGGAATATTGTGCAATGGAATAACTTGCTGATGGAACTCAAGGCGCAGCGGGATGAGTGATTTTTTTTGTTTTGTTTTTTTTGCGAGTGCGGAGAGAGCAAAGCTTTTCTAGAACCATTTGAAACAACAGGAGAACCCACTGGAATACATATATCCCATACTGGTCGAGGTAGAGCATTGTTCAGCTCGTTCTTTCTGATCTGTTTTATTCGGGTTCTACGTGGAACATAACAAAATTCAACCTTACAGGCAGGCGGTTTTTCTATTGTTGCATATGGTTCTATGTTCCACTCTTTTGTTTTCTGAGAGCGGAGCTGCAGGGGGTCTTTGTCAAGCTGGGATGAAACCCATACGCGTCGAAATATCCGCTGCCAAGAAACATTAACTGCGTTTTGGAAATTAATTATAGAATTTTGTGAAAAATAACGCGAGAAACCGCCTCGATCTGTTGTCCCCAACAGTCACATTTATGCAGTAGGCCTGTGTGAAAACGTTGAGGGTCCTGCATCCAGATAGAGGTGTCTGACGATTGCCATAGTGCTATCTTTAGACACGACTACGTCTTTCTTTGTAATATTCCCATGGAAATCTATTCTTCACGTGTGGGATTTAATTTTACAGTTGGATCTGTGGAGGCCAGCTAGCTGAAACGACCCCCAGCTGTTGCGAGTTCAGCTGAACGGAGCGTTTGGTAGCTTGAACATTTGTTGGGACTGCGCGTTTGGTGGGAGGAAGCGTAGAAGAAAAACCCTGAGCAAAACCACATTTCTTTCCGAAGACAATGAGTGTGTGTAAACATGTCGAAAGGAATTAGACGTTTGTCACAGGATTCCCACGCAAATGCGAACCGTATCAGCTTCTTTCTTGAGTTGCTCTCTTAATTATAGAGTTTCTCGCCAAGCCCGGGTTTCCAGGGGTAATTAACCCTGGCCGGTTACGCATGAGCTGGCAAGCACAAGCTTCACCTTAAGCTCAGGGACTTTCATGAATATAGTTTTCCTAAATCTATTGATAAGTGTATTCCTGGCCAAAGCCTTTGAGATTGTTATCTTTAAAAGAATTGGTTTAAATAATAGCCCGTAAAGCATTGTGTTGTGGTCTATTAAACTCGAGTCATGTACATTTAATACGAGCCTACAAATTGACAAAGGCAAACAAATCATTTCGAATTTTCTAACTTCTAAATGCAACCCTGAACGCGCCGCTAAATCGGGGCAACTCGCTCCACTATGCGGTTGATGGAATCCAGCAACAGAACATCACAGGATCCGTGCGCAGACGGACAGATAACACCGAGAATGTCTGTCTGCGAGACCCGTTCGTTATCAGTGTTGTTTTCGTGGAGTTTACAGCACTTTAGATAAACACTGCAGTAATTTAAAAAAAAATTCATTCCACAGGTAGGCGGTAGGCCTATCTTATTGACTTCATAACGACCCATCGTAATCATCTCCGCGACTATCTGATAGAATACGGCAACAGAAAAGTTGATTTCGTGAGATGACAAAAAACAACAACGAATCTATTAAAATTGGATTATATACATGATTCAAAATCGTCCTGTTCTACCAATTACAATATAATGCATAAATCCAGTTAGGTCAAATAAATGAAGAATAATCACATATTCCTACGAATCATAATGAAACGGAAAGTTCCCTTTTTCGAGAGGGAGAAAGAGAGAGAGAGAGCGATAGAGAGAGGCGTCCGGCCCTCGACCAAGAGGTGGGCTCTGTCGGCCTCTAGCGGCCTGGACCGGTGTCCGCTCAGGGAACCGCGCTCAATGCGCGCATCTGGAGGAAGAGGATGCTGGCGCCGCCGCGCTGATTCAGCCGTGGCCAACTTGCCTAAACAGGCACAGCTGTTATGCGTACATGAGCTTTCACAATACCGCGACAAGCGCTTTACTTCATGTATGCGAAATTTGAAGCCTGTTGCTTTGGATACAGAAAAACATCGAAGTTTATGCAAAGTAAATGTGAATATATGTGTGACATTTCTGTATTCTCTCACAGTGCTCCACGCGTCGGGAGTCATGGCAGGCATGAAAACCCTCGTCGTGGTGGGGGTTGTGCTGTTGGGGTTCTTATCAGGTAAGCAAACCTACCCAGTCACTGCAAAAAGGGCGTGTGGTGCGGCCTAGTCGGATTTGAATCTTCTGTCATTCTAATACGTTTCAACTGTCTTATTTTAAGTTTCTTACGGAGTGCCATCGCCGACCATTGTATCCAACGAAAAAGAGTTTGTCCTCGAGCGGCAGTCCACATTTAACGTCACCTGTATCGGCAAGAGGAGCGTTGAGTGGGTCGAACCCTTACCGGGAAACACGTTTGCGAACCCCGGACATAGCACATCCACTCTCTTCATAAACAACGCCACGGCTGCCAACACCGGATACTACTCCTGTAGATACCAGACCTTAGAGGACCAAGATGGAATCAACGAACAGGATAACGAGGCAGAGATATATGTCTACGTTCCAGGTAAGGACGCCACAGATCTTTAAAAGAGTTGTGATTTTCAGATGTGAACTCCACTGCCTTATCAAGCAAAAATGCAGTAACTGGCAACTTGGTCAACTTGAGGGTACGAGGGTTTTTGGTACCTTTCGTTGCGCTGACATATGGTTGAATGTTACAGTACAGCTGTATTGTTTTAGACAAAGTATGAGAAGGGATCAGCAAGAATATCCCCAAACTCAAGCAAAACGAAACACTTTGAAGCTGGGTTTTCCTCGGTTTCCCTCAGAAAGCGCCGTCACTGTACTGTACCTTCCAGCTCAGCAGAGCAGCTCCGTTGCATCCTGTCTAGACGTTGTGTTGATCCTGTTCCTACCGACCATCCCCTCTAGATCCCGCTGCTCCCTTCGTACCCGAGGAGCCGGAGAACTTGATGGTGCCGGCGATGGCGGGCGAGACGTTCATCCCGTGTCGTGTGTCCGACCCGGCCTCCCAGGTCACGCTGCGGACTGTGCCTGGAGAACAGGAGGTGCTTGCTCCTTACGACAGCAAGATCGGGTTTGTGGGGAGCATGCCGGCAGGACTCTACCGGTGTGAGACCGTGGTTGACGGGGTCATCATCCACAGTGACACCTACAGGGTGGAGGACGGCACAGGTGAGAGCTGGAGACTTTCTGTGTATTACTTCATAAATCTTTACAACTATATGTACAGAACTATGTAAATGTTTCTACCTGTATATAAGTCATATGAATATAACTCTATATACCTGTACGTATGAAACTATATATACACATTTCTCTACATTCAAATAACTTCTCTTGTTTAACTCTGTATACAGTGTTTATAAAACTCTACAATGTGTACATACATCTAGGCATATACATCTATAAATGCATATAACTATGTCTGTATATACCAGATATTGCATATATACTCAAAGTGTATAATAACAACTGTAGAATCAGGGCAGCTGAGAAAGAGCAGGTTCTAATAAGGCGAGCATATGTGGCTGTTTCCCTGGGGTAGAGGTGGGGTCGGGTGATGTCACTTCCTGGAAGACGGAGGGGTGACATCATGTGACCAGGGCCGGGGGAGATGACCTCAGCCGGCTGTTACTGGGCGGGCGCGATGTCATCCATATCTGGTCCTGGCGAGCTGGGATCGCAGTCATGGTAGAGTGTTCTGAGCCTGTTTGTTGTCTCTGTGTAGGCGAGGAGGCCTTCCAGGTGGAGGTGGGGGCCAGCGAGGAGTCCGTGAGGCTGGGACAGCCCCTCAACATCACCTGCCTTGCCCCTCCGGGACCAGCCTTCCAGCAGCAGTGGCTCCACCCCAAGAAACAGGCAAGTGAGCTGGGACGGTCTCTCTGTGATCCTGCCTACATCCCCCTGCAGATTAACACCACCCTCGGCAGCAGTGGCCTTCAACCCTGGTCCTCAGGGACGTTTGACCTGCTTGTTTGAGATCTGTCCCTGCTCCCACGCACCTGATTCAAATGAATGGGTCGTTAAAAGGCTTCGGCAGCGCTGAATAACAACCCATTCATTTGAATCAGGTGTGTTGGAACAGGGAAAAAATCTCAAACATGCATGAGAGGGGTTCCCTGAGGACCAGGATTGAGAGTGCTGCTCTAACACAAGCGGGGAGCAGGAGGGGAGGAGGGGGAGCAGGAGAGGAGGAGGGGGAGCAGGTTGTCTGGTAAAGGGGAAGGAGGAGGAGGAGGTGGGGAGGATGTGCGGGGAAGTTCAGAAGAGAGAGGGATAGAAAGAGAGAGGAAAAAGAGAGGGGGTCGTAACTCCTGTGACCCCCTGACCTCTGGAAGTGTTGAGCAGAAGCAAACCCTCCACTACATGACCAAAGGAACATGTGTTGGTGCGTGTGTTGGTGTGTGTGCAGGAAGGTATGTGAGTGTGCACGTGCATTTGCATGTAGGTTTCTGTGTAGTGTTGGCATGTGTGCCTGCGTGTATGCAGGCATGTGTGTGCATGTGTATTTGTATGTGTAACCGTAACTTGGTTTTTCTCCTGCAGGCTGTCAGAGCCGTGGCGATGAAGAAGATTCTGTCCAATAAGGTGCTCTACATTCTCCATATCCCAGAAGCCACCTCTCAGGACAGTGGAGTCTATGAGTGCGTTGTTGTGGACGATGACAGCGGGGAGGTTCGCACAGGCAGAGCAGTGGTCACAGTGTTCGGTACGCACTAAAAAGCTTTCACAAACACAGATCACCACAGAGTAAAACGGAATAGAACAGAATGGAGAATATTAAATCAAAAATAACAAAAGTTTTTAAAAAAAGCAAATGAGCAAAAAAGAAAAGATTAAATAGAAAAGAGCAGAATAAAATAGAGTTGAATGGAATAGAGAGAAACATGATAAAACACTGTCTTACCAATACTGTGGATGAAGGGTATGTAAGAGTGTGTGGATGTAGGAAGGAGTGTGTGGATGTAGGAAGCAGTGTGTGGATGTAGGAAGGAGTGTGTGGATGTAGGAAGGAGTGTGTGGATGTAGGATGTGTGGATGTAGGAGTGTGGATGAGGAAGCAGTGTGTGGATGTAGGAAGGAGTGTGTGGATGTAGGAAGGAGTGTGTGGATGTAGGAAGGAGTGTGTGGATGTAGGAAGGAGTGTGTGGATGTAGGAAGGAGTGTGTGGATGTAGGAAGTAGTGTGTGGATGTAGGAAGCAGTGTGTGGATGTATGTAGAAGAGTGTGTGGGATGTAGGAAAGTAGTGTGTGGATGTAGGAAGGAGTGTGTGGATGTAGGAAGCAGTGTGTGGATGTAGGAAGGAGTGTGTGGATGTAGGAAGCAGTGTGTGGATGTAGGAAGCAGTGTGTGAGGTTCTGTTGTCCCAGTGTTAGTTCTGGTTGTCAGAGTGAAGAACCCTCTAAGAACGCTGGTTTCTCCATCATCTCCTGGAATCATCAGATGGCTTCAACAGATGAAGGCCAAGCTTTAACCCCTCTCTCTCTCTCTCTCCCTCTCTCTCCCTCTCTCTCTCCCTCTCTCTCTCCCTCTCCCTGTCTCTCTCTCTCTCCCTCTCTCTCCCTCTCTCTCTCCCTCCTTGCTTACCCGGTCACTATCTCTACCCCTCCTCCCCCTCACAGAGGAGAACTCGTTCATCTCCCTGGAGCATGCTGGGATAGGTGCGGTGGAGTTTGCCAGCCTGCTGGAGGAGTCAGAGTTTACCATCTTGATCCACGCCAGCCCCACCCCCCAGGTCACATGGTACAAGGATGGCAGCGAACTGGTGGGAGGCAGCTACGTCTTCACCAAGACCACGCCCCTCCAGCTCTCGCCCCTCCAGGCCACGCCCCAACAGGGCCACAGGTAGGCCACATCGCTGGGCTGGGACACACTTCCAACATGTGTGTGTGTTTATATGTGTTATAGACCTGTGTGTGTGTTTTATGGACCTGTGTGTGTATTCTCCCAGGTATCAGAGTGTACTGACACTGAGGCAGCCCCTAGAGGCTGACAGTGGTAACTACACCATCATGGCCAAGGCTGGCTCCCACTCAGAGCACTTCTCCTTCACACTGAAGGTCAAAGGTGAGACCATGTTTAATGTATTTACACTTCTGTCATGTCCCTCACAGCAGTATAATAGAATAGCTGTAAATCAAGAATCACAAATGCGTAGTTCTAACAGTATTTCAGAACAGTCTCCTGGTGAACACAACTGTATGCGGGACTGTAGACTATGGATCTGTGTGTATATGTATGTTATGGATCTGTGTGTATATGTGTGATGGAGTCTTACCCAGCTGTCCTCCCATGTGTCTGCAGCATCGGGCTCCGTGACATTCCACCCCTCGTCCGCCCCCCTCCTCCTGCCCCAGGTAGAGCAAATGCAGGTCCCCCTCAATGCCCCCTTCACCCTCACCTGCCGCGGGGAGGCAGAGCTAGCCTGGGACACGCCCCTCTACCTGCCCCAGCAGACGGAAGAGGACAATAGCGGCCTGTTCGTCACCACGGTGACCGTGGAGGACGCCACGGCCATGCACACGGGCGCCTACACCTGTTTATATCACCACGGCAATGGCTCGGAGGAGACTCAGAGTAGCATCTATGTTTACGTGCCGGGTAGGAGAACACACACACACATGTGGAGTGTATCTGCTGGTCATTTGTGCACTACTTTTATATGTGTTTGAGTTTATTCATTGTAATGCATGAAGGCTAACCAACCCCCTGTGATGTTGGGCTGTCCAGATCCTGAGGTGCCCTTCCTGCCCTCACTGGTGCCCTTCAGCAACCACGTCCTGACAGAAGACGAGGAGATGGAGATCGGCTGTCGCGTGTCCGATCCCAGTGCCAACGTCACCCTGGTGAACACCGACACTCAGCAGGAGGTCCCTTCCTCCTATGACAGCCGGCGCGGTGCCGTGGGCCTGTTCGGCCCGGGGACCTATGCCTGCCGGGCAGTGATCAACAATGAGGAGCACTACAGCGAGGAGTACATCGTTCATGGGTGGATGGGGGGTGCGGGGGGGCTAGAGGTGGAGCTCCGGGCCCCCAGGAAGGCCCTGCTGGTGGGGGACATGCTCACTGTGTCCTGCTTGGCGCGGGGATCCTCCGAGATCCTGGAGGACCAGTGGAAGTACCCTGGCAGACAGGTGAGCAGCAGGGAGGAAGGGAGATTAGAAGAGTGAGAAAGCGAAATGGGCCATAGAATCATGTTGCTATGATTGATGTTAGTGGGAGTTGAAGTCAAGTAGGAGTTGATGCTAGTTGTAGCTGATGAGTTAGCATTGTTTTTCCAGGCGAATCGCGGCCTGAAGTCAGTGCGGGAGAACAAGCGCGAGCAGGAGATCCAGTACACGCTGACCATCAGCCAGGCGTCTGCCAAAGACAGCGGCTCCTACGCCTGCTCCATCACCGACATCATCAGCAACGAGAGCCAGACCAGGGAGCTGGTCATCAACGTCTACGGTACCGTCACCTCTGGGAGGGCAGATTCAATCGTTCTTATGGTTTGTGTTAATGGCGTTCTTCTAACCTCCTTCTCCTCTTCCTCTCTTCTCCTCTACAGAGAATGCCTTTGTGTCTCTCCGTCCATACTTCAGGCCCCAGGAGACAGCAGAGCTGGATGAAGTGAGGGAGTTCCGGGCGGATATTGAGTCCTTTCCGGAGGCGAGGGTCACCTGGCTGAAAGATGGCCGGCCCCTGGACGACGTGACGGCAGAGATCAGCAGCAACCTGCGGAAGGTCAGCGAGACCAGGTGAGGGTTCCTGGGATGTCACCACATTGCGTGACGTCACCACCTGCTGTTCTACTGGTAGTACCGGTATGTCCTGGAGGATCATGGTTCTGGTTGCATGGCTACTGTAGAGGTCTGGTGGGACTTGAGGGTCTTGTTCTGTTGTTGCTCTGCAGGTTCTGGAATGTATGTGTGGTTCTTTAAGGTACTAGACTGAGGTTGGGGATTGTGTGGTTCTGCAGGTACCAGAGTGTTCTAACCCTGATTCGGGCTAAGCAGGAAGATAGTGGGAACTACACTCTGCGATTGGACAACGGCAACCTGAGCACCACCCACAGTTTCAGCTTGCAGGTCAAAGGTGAGCCAGGGCCACGCCCACACCGGCCTTCTTTTCAGCCTGTCCTCTGCCTGTCTGACTCCTGACCTCCACCCTTCAGTTCCTGCTGTGATCGTGGATCTGATGGATTTGCATCATGGATCCTCGCTAGGCCAGGCCGTGGTGTGCATCGCTGGGGGACAACCTACACCTGAGCTGGAGTGGTTCATCTGCAGTAACATCAAACAGTGAGTAGCACACACACACAGGCAAACACACACACAGGCTAACACACACACACACACACACATCTGTACACTCGCTCACACGCTCTGTCACACAAAGACCGTGACATACCTTGTCCTACATTTGTCCAGCTGTGCCAATGACTCCTCCCAGTGGGTGCCCCTCCCAGCCAACTCCACGGAGATCACCGTGGAGACACACATGGACGCGGACCTCCAGCTGGAGAGCCAGGTGATGTTCGGCCGCCTTGACAACACATTGGCTGTGCGCTGCCTGGCCAAGAACGAGATGGCCGTCGTCAGCAGGGAGGTCAAGCTGGTGTCTAATGGTGAGGAAAACACACAGACAGACACACATACACAGACACACATGAATACTTGCACACAAGCAGTTAGACATACAGCCTCAGTGAGTGCATGTGTGTGTGTTATGGGGAGTGGAGACTAGCTCAGCTTTGTGTTAGAGGCTTTTATTCTGAAAAACAAGGACAGATTTGGCCATTTGGCTTCTTCAGCTGTTGAGGCAACACCCTTCACCATCCCATCACACTACCATTAAACTCACACCTCTTGATCTTGGTGTCAACTCACTGGTGTGTATGTGTGTGTGTGTGTGTGTGTGTGTGTGTGTGTGTGTGTGTGTGTGTGTGTGTGCAGGCCCTCACTCAGAGCTGACGGTGGCTGCAGCAGTGTTGGTGTTGCTGGTCATTGTCATCATCTCTCTCATTGTGCTCGTCATCATATGGAAACAGGTACTGTCACTCACTCTCACTCACTCACTCACTCACTTCACCACTCACTCACTCACTTACAATTTGTCTGTCATTTAGGTCGAATTTGACTAAGGCTGGAGCTAGTATTAGTTCTGGGGTTAGTACTAGGTTTGGGGCTAGGCCTATACTGGGACTAGGATAAGGACTGGGGCTGAGACTAGAGGTGGGGCTATGTCTGAGCTGTCGCTGTGTTCCTCCCTAACAGAAGCCTCGATATGAAATTCGCTGGAGGGTGATCGAGTCTGTGAGTCCAGACGGCCATGAATATATCTACGTGGACCCCATGCAGCTGCCCTACGACTCCCGCTGGGAGTTCCCCAGAGACGGCTTGGTGCTGGGTGAGCTGCTGCTCTGGTGGGCCCACCTTAGGGCCGGGGTCTTGGTGCTAGGGGCTCGGCTAAACAGTGACTGGGTACAGCTGGGGTACAGTCAGGGGTGTAGGAAGGGGAAGGTAGGTCCAGCATGGTAACTGACCTGGCCTCTCTGTCTCAGGTCGCATCCTGGGCTCCGGGGCCTTCGGGAAGGTGGTGGAAGGGACAGCCTACGGACTCAGCCACTCCCAGCCGGTCATGAAGGTGGCTGTGAAGATGCTGAAACGTGAGTTCACCCCTCCGTAGCTGCCCAGGGAGGAGGGAGGCATGGATGAATGAATGTTCATTGAACATTGATGGTTGAAGGTTACCTGAATGTTGAAGGGGTTAGTCAATGTTGAAGAGTTAGTGAAGGTTCCTCCTGTTCCTTAGCCACAGCGCGCTCCAGTGAAAAGCAGGCCCTGATGTCAGAGCTGAAGATCATGACTCACCTGGGCCCTCACCTGAACATCGTCAACCTGCTGGGGGCTTGCACCAAGACAGGTGAGCGCGCGCGCACACACACACACACACACACACACACACACACATTTACACACACCCTTTACTCAACTGTCCCTGCCCCTCTCCAGGTCCCATCTACATCATCACTGAGTACTGTTTCTATGGCGACCTGGTGAACTACCTTCATAAGAACAGGGAGAGCTTCCTGAGTGTACATCCGGAGAAATCCAAGAAGGACCTGGACATCTTCGGCATCAACCCTGCAGACGAGAGTAGCAGAAGGTACACACACGTGCACACACACACACACGTGCACACACACACGTGCACACACACACCCACTGTCGTACACACAGAGGCATGCAGTCTCGCACGTGCACGCACGCGGAATACACAAACACAAAAATATTAGAGAAGAGCAGGCATCTTCATATTATATTAGGTTGTTCATCATGACCAAAATAACGCAGAAAATAACACACATGGTGGCAGGACAGACCTTTTGCATGTTCGGGGAGGGGATACACATTTTATGCAACTTTTGCTATTTAACTGTTGCTAGAAAAAAGTAGACATCTTCATACTAAGGAGGGTACAATTTCTGGGAAAATTCCGCGGTAAGCTTGCGTCAGTTACAGATGGGTGCGGGTTGTTTTTAAACATAAATTGTGCAACTGATGTTCCTGTATATTTTATACAAACTGCATGCTTATTGTTCATGACGACTGCATATATTTAAAAGCATACTTTGTAGTGGCTCATTTACAATTCAAAATACAAAGAGGGAAGAGTACAATGAAAGGATTGTGTTCACATTTTCCCTACAAGAGGGACTTGGTGATCGGCTACAGCATCCTCATAGTGGAAACTTAACGAACAAAAAGATTCTGTGGGGAAATTCTTCCCAATTCTGTGGGGAAAAAAGGTCCTAACCTGTCTGAAACATGCCTTGCGTATTTCCCTTCTAGTGATATTTTCAGCCATTTATCCTACTTGTATTGCATTCATGAATCAAAAAGAACAACCTTACTGTAACAAGCATAAAGGGCTTGACAGTTATATAGGGGGAAACTGTTCATTCCCCCGCAAAAGTTGACTGGTAGAGATCGTTTTCCGTAACAACGCAAAAAGCGACTATCGGTCTCAGTATAGACGCCGCGTGAAGCTGACATCAGTAAATTGTATTACCAGCTAGCTAGCTAACAACGCTAGTGCTAGCTCTAAATAACTATTGAACTGCTCGGTTTCATGACGCCGAGTGAGTATGGCCCACGAAACTGCTCACCAGACGACAGGGGAACCCACTTGTTCCATGTTTGTGTACCTGGCGAAAAAAGCCTAAGTTTATGGGTACCAAGCGAAAAGTAGACCCAACTAAGGTACTAGTGCTGAAGGCTCAGCTGATATCGCTGTCTGCCTAATTAACTTCGCGTAAATGCGTCGTTGCTAATTTCTGCTGACGTTATGACGTTAGGCTATCTCCGACAACCCTTATTCTACACAAGTCACTTTTTGCCTCAAAACCGTTATAAGCCCCTAAACCGTGAAATGGAACGTAAATCCAAGTAGCAACTCAATCGAGACCAAGACCACTATTTCGACACCGACGTTGTCTATGTAGTAGAATTATTGATGGATCATTAGGCGTGGGAAAATAATACCAAAGAATAAACTAGAATGTGGAGCACAAACAATGTTTTGTGTTCACTAAAGGCAAACACCCCAAAAACTCTGTCTTGTTACTAGAGGAAACCGGCTGGTATCTTTACTGAGTGCTTTCAGCTGTTAGTTACTCTCAGCTGTCTCACCCCTCTCTCCTCCCTCATCCTTCCTCCCTCCTCTCCCTGTGTCTGACTGGAGAAGACACCCCCCCCCTCTCCCTATCTGTTTTTCTCCTCTCGCTCTCTCAGCCGCTCTGTTTGGGTCATCTAGTGTGACGACTGACTCACACTGACCGCACCTCAGAATGACCACCCAGGATCGATTCTCCTCTCCTCTCCTCGTCTCTCTTTCTCTCCTTTCTTCGTTGTCGTCTTTACAGCTTTTACCCCTCTCTTTCTCTCCGCTGCAGCTATGTGGTCCTGTCGTTTGAGGGCGAGGGCTACATGGAATGAGGTCGACAGCAGTCGTTCAGTGCTGGGTCATGACGACTAATGACTCTGAAATCAGTTCTCCAGCTCGACAGCCGCCCTCCCAAGCAGAGGGTGCGGACTCAACCTCTCTCTCTCTCTCTCTCTCTCTTTCTCTCTCTCTCTTTCTCTCTCTCTCTTCTCTCTCTTCCTCCTCGCTCTCTCCTGTTCTCTCTCTGTCTCTCTCTCTCTCCCCCCTCTTTCTCTCTCTCTCTCCCCTCTCTTCTCCAGCATCTTGGTGTTCCTACCCTGCTGGAGTCAGTGAGGTCAGGGGTCATCATTTCTACCTGCATGTCTTCTTTCGTTCTCCCTCTGAACCCTGCCTCTCTCGACCTCCTTCCCCTGCTAACACAGTATGGGGTCAGGGGTCACGTCATTGCTCTGTAATTACAGACAGTGGTGCTCTGGAGCTCCCTGCTATTAGCAAGGTGCAGGTTAGAACCACCAGTCTATATTTACATGCTCCCAAACGCTCGCTTGCTGCTGCCTTATTATATGTTTGTTTTATGTTTGTGTACGTGTGTGTGTGTGTGTGTGTGTGTGTGTGCGTGTTCCAGAGGGTGAGGTGGACAGTCTGCTGCCGGACGATAACAGCAAAGGTCTGAGCACCACTGACCTGCTCAGCTTCTCCTACCAGGTGGCTCGAGGCATGGAGTTCCTGGCCTCCAAGAACGTGAGTCCAGACCAGACCTGCGAGATGAGGGAGAGGGGAAGGAGGAAGAAGGGAGGGGGGGAGGGAGAGAGAGCGAGAAAGAGAGAGAGGAGAGAGACAGACAGACAGGGAGGGAGGAAGGGATGGGGGGAGGAATGGAGGGAGGGGGGGCATAGGATTGGTCACCACAATGTTTATACTGTAGATTTTCTGGGCTGGGTGCACTTCTTTGACCCGAGATAGAGGCTGAAAAATGTACTGGTCAGAAAAGTACAGGGATGGAGGGAGGGGGGCAGACAGGGAAGGAAAGAAGGAGGGAAGGAAGGAAGCAAAGAAATAAGGAAAGATAGAGGGAGAGGGAAGGACAGAGTGAGAATGGCAGAGAATGGGAGAGAGAGAGGAGGAGGATTGAGAAAGGGAGGGAGAAGGAGGCCCGTGGAGGCCACACAGACACGCCAGCACCTTTATATAGCTCTGGACACACTCAAATTACCCAGGGGCCTTTGCAGTATGTCATTATCCTCACGGCGCCAGGCCTGTGGTGGTCAACCCTGCAGGACTGTTTATAGACAGGAAACACAGGATCTAATGGAGAGAGAAACATATAAAGAAAGAGAGAAAGTTAGACTGATGCTTAACAAAAAGTGTGTGTGTGTGTGTGTTACAGTGTGTGCACCGAGACCTGGCTGCCAGGAATGTGCTGCTGTCCCAGGGGAAGATAGTCAAGATCTGTGACTTTGGTCTGGCCAGGGACATCATGCATGACAACAACTACGTCTCCAAGGGCAGCGTGAGTCATCCTCCTGTCTGATCTACCTTGTCTGCTCACTAGGGTTGTGTATGTGTGTGTGTGTGAGAGAGAGTTCTTCTTTGTCTGGTTCAAAGCGTGAGGTGTGTGTATAGGCCTGTGTGAATGCCGTGTGTTTTAACCTGTGTGTGTGTGTGTGTGTGTGTGTAGACCTTCCTGCCAGTGAAGTGGATGGCCCCTGAGAGCATCTTTGACAACATGTACACCAGCCTGAGTGACGTCTGGTCCTATGGCATCCTGCTTTGGGAGATCTTCTCCCTGGGTAAGAATGGGGCTGAGGGTGAGGCTGGGAGTGAGGCTGGGAGTGAGGCTGGGAGTGAGGCTGGGAGTGAGGCTGGGAGTGAGGGTAGGTCAGGGGCAGGTTAAGGTCAGGGGTATGGCCACGGTCAGGGAAGGTTGGATTTATGACATCACACAAATTAGAGTTTTAAGCACAGTGTTTATTGGTGTGCTTTATGGTTTCAGCCGGTGTGTTGATATTCTCTGTCTGTATGTTCATACTTGTGTGTGTGTGTATGTGTACAGGTGGAACCCCCTACCCTGGTATGGTGGTAGACTCCAGCTTCTACAACAAGATTAAGAGTGGCTACAGGATGGCCAAGCCTGAGCACGCTGCTGCCCATGTGTACGTTACCCTGGCTACACAGCATCCTGTTCTAGTACCCGTTACCCTGGCTACACAGCACCCTGTTCTAGTACCCATTACCCTGGTTTCACTGCTGTGTACAGCTCTGTTGTATAACATGTCCCCCGTCTGTGTGTGTCCAGGTACGAGATGATGATGAAGTGTTGGAACAGCGAGCCAGAGAAAAGGCCCTCCTTCCTCAGCCTCAGCGAATCAGTGGCCTCCCTGCTGCCCGCCGGCTACAAGAGGGTTAGTCTCCACCTCTGACCCCTCACCCCCCTCTCCTATCACCCCTCTGCTTCAACTAGAGAGGAAATGCTGTAACACCTCTGTTATACGCAAGGCAGACACTTCCTGTGCAGGGTGTGAAGCATGTGTTGCTCTGGGCGACAGGAGCAGCCTAGCCTGTCATTAGAGCTTCAGCCACAGTGAGATTGTTAAACCCAGCCAGCACATGGCACATCAAACTGCCCTGCCCCCAATGGCCCTTCACAGCCAGTAGACTGAGGAGAAGGAGGGAGGTGGAGGAGAGGGGGAGGGAGGTGGAGGAGAGGGGGAGGGAGAGAGCAGAGAGTAGGAGGAGAAGAGAAAAGAAGATGGGAGTAGGGGTAGAGAGGCGAAGAGGAGACAAGGAGGAGATAAGAGGAAGAGGAGAGAGCAAATTAACAGTTGAGGAGAAGAGAGGAGGAACCAGGTCTTGTTTTAGCACCTCCGTGGTGGGTTGGGCAGGCTGGGAAATGCGGTGCGGTTAGGGTCTCACCACACTGCCACATTGGGAACACACACACACACATGCACACATACACCACACATTGGTGACAGCTGTTTCTGGTGACGATTAGGTGGTCACCTTTTGGAGTGATGGTTAGGGTTATGAGTTCTGTGATTTGGGAACAGATGTTTGTGTTCCCAGAGCTCAAAAACAGGAGACAGTCTATTTTCCACTTCCCTTCTCCTACTTTTCCTAGACTGTATGCAACTCTGTCTGTCTGTCTGTCTGTCTGTCTGTCTGTCTGTCTGTCTGTCCGTCTGTCTGTCTAGCACTCTGTCTGACGTTCTGTGGCCCCGTTTCCCTGCAGAGCTACGAGAGGATAAACCATGACTTCCTGAAGAGTGACCACCCCGCGGTGACACGCGTGTGTGTGGAGAGCGATGACGCATATGTGGGCATCAGCTACAAGAACCAGGGCAAGCTGAAGAGCCGGGAGGAGCAGGAGCAGCGCCTGAGCTCTGACAGCGGATACATCATCCCTCTGCCTGACCTGGAGCCTGACCTGGGCTACAGCAAGAGGAACCGCCACAGGTACCCCCCTTCTCCTTCTCCACCTCCCTTGTCTCTCTCTCCCTCTCCCTTCTCCCTCGCTCCTCCTCCACCTCTTTTTCTCTTCCACCCCCCCTCCTCCCGCTAGCTTCTCTTCGTCCCTCTTCTTACCGTGTCACGGTTGTGTCCGCAGCTCCCAGACGTCGGATGAGAGTGCTATAGAGACTGGTAGCAGCTCCACGCTGGCCCGCAGGGAGGGGGAGACCCTGGAAGACATCACTCTGCTGGAGGAGCTCCACTCTGGGGACCTGGAGGAGGACAGCTTCCTGTGACATGTCTGGCTAGGATGACAGCTTGTTGTCGCACCCCCCACAGCTTCCTGTGACACCCCCCACACCTAGGATGACAGCTTCCTGTGACACACCCTCACAGATTCCTGTGACACACCCAACTAGGATGACAGCTTCCTGTGACACGCCCTCACAGTTCCCTGTGACACCCAACTAGGATGACAGCTTCCTGTGACAAGCTTAACTAGGATGATAGCTTCTTGTGACACCCTTACACACAGGAGGACAGACTGATAGACAATCTGAACCCCCCCCCCTCCCCACCTCCACAAACATACTTCTCCTCCCCCTCCTCTCCCCCCAGCCTGTCCTCACTTCCTGTCGAGGAAAGGGCCAAACCACTTTACTGCTCAGACAAGTCTGTGGTACAGGGAGATTGTGGTGCACCATAAGCTCCCCAGACAGCACCTCCTGCTGGGCTGGAGGGATAGAGACCCTGGGACGCTGAGCCCCGAACTGGCCTGCAGTCTGGAGGAAGGACTTGGGTGGCGAGGGCTGTGTCCACCAAGAACATTAAGCTAATGGGCATTCGAAAACAGTATACTGTATGTATATATGAGTATGTACTAGACCAGTATATATCGTGTGTGTGTGTGTATATATGATATATGATGGCATATATCATCACCAGTGTATTCCTGTATATACCAGTAGGCACTAGTATGTACCAGTATATACCTGTATGTACCAGTATACAGTAAGTTATACCAGTATATACACGTATATGCAACTTTATGCTTGTGCATACCAGTGTTTACCAGTATACACCAGTTTATACCAGTATGTATCAGTTTACACCAGAATGCCAACCACTACAGTGTGACAGGCTAAAATGCATCTGAGCAGCTGGAGCAATGCATCCAACCACACTTCCTGCTGGCACAATCACTAGCTATACTAGATTCTAAAGCACAATAGCTGGACTCTGTATGCCTCTTATTTACGTGACTATATATTGTCTACAGCTGAATAAGTACAATGGTCCAAACTTTATTTTTTTACTCGTACCTTACATGTAAACTTGTATTATGTTGTTAATATTGAAAAGATAATCGTGATTTGCTTTAATGATGAATACGTATAATGTGCTTGTGGAGTGGCAGGTTTAAGAGCTTGGCGGTTCTCAGCATATGGATGAGTTAGAATGTGAATACCAGCAGAGTTTTATATGACACACCTTGTTAGCTGAAGGAATCAAATCCTGGTCCGGTGTCTACACCTTGGACCTTGTTCGCTTTGGACCAAATATCCTGCTAGAGGAAGAAAAGAAAGACAGTTCTGTGGGACGTGGCCTTCAGTAGGTGTCAGTTCTCAGTTCTCTTTCTCAAATGGCCTGGCCTGATCTGGTCTGGCCTGGCCTGGCCTGGCCTGGCTCAGTCTGGTCTGGCCTGGCCTGGCTCAGTCTGGTCTGGCCTAGCCTGGCTCAGTCTGGCCTGGCCTGGTCTAGCCTGGACCAGGCTGGGTGGAGAAGCACCAGAGACAGGTACATGAACGGCAGATACATTTCTATACATGAAGACACCAGTTAGACTTCAACGGTAGCTTGTTAACTTGCTTCATCATGCAGCTTGGACTGGTTAACTGTGGCGTTCTGCCGCTGTGTTGTAACTTCCTATTTCTGTTTACTGATGTCGGCGGGATCTGGAACCTTCTCTCTCCAAGGCCATGGTGTAGGAGGGAGGGGCGTTGGAGTGTTGGAGGGAGGACGGAAGTATATATAATGGTACATCATCTGTAATTATAGTAGTTATCCTCTGCCAGTGGTACAGTACGTGTAATTATAAGTAGTTATCCTCCTGTTTTAATAAGCATTATGTACATTCAGATGGTTTATATTTGAATAAATGATTTATAAAGTAATCATAGGTCTCACTATTCTGTCACAGATTACCACACAGACAAACACACGCACGCACACTCCACACACAAAAGCTCTGGGACTGGTGACTATCTTTTTGGGTATCTTTTAACTCCCAGTTAGACATCCATTTTGTATGTCACATTAGATAAACGCACCATTTAAATGTATTCTTTAAATCTAAACAAAAAGTGCCCCAAAAATTCAAATGAAAAGTAAAAACAGTTTGTGTTTAACCGTTGAAGATGGCAATAAACAGATATATCCTGCTTCAGTGACTGGAGATTTTCGGTTAGAATTCAATTTGTTCACAACTGCTGCAGTCTTATTCATCACCACTAGAGAGCAGACAAATTCCGCAAAACAGCTGTGTGCGTGTATGTGTGTGTGTGTGTGTGTGTGTGTGTGTGTGTGCGCATGCGTGCGCGCGCGCGTGTTTAATTAAAAAAGAGGTTCATGTAGGGCAACATCAATATAATTACTGTGCAATACTGCAGTTGAGATGTTCTTATAGTAAGTAAAGAGAGACATTTGTTCCCCAAGCCAGGCAGTTGAAAAGTGTAACTCTTGCCTGGTAAAAAAAACAAGTGCTTCCTGGATCTCACTACTGAATTACTGTTAAAACTATGAACTTCCTATGATTCTTCCTTTAGGCTATACTTTTTAATCGCATTATTTATGTGTCTGGTAGCTCATGCATTTGTTAAATGAATAAAATGAACCCCGTGCACGAATCACGTCTATCCACCAGGGAGCGACAGAGTATATGTTTGGAGTGACGCATAGATCACACTATTACTCAAGTCTTTGTTAGGATATTTGACTGGATTCTTTCCAAAGTTGTATCAATCTTTCTGATTCCTCATGTGAGGTCTGCCCCCAGTCTCCGCCTTTTGTAAATGTGGGTGCATTCTTGCAAATTAGCTAACTAATTAGCTAGTAAAGACTTCTGTTATAGTGTTAAGGTCCTAGCAGTTAATGTCTGAGTCCGCAGACTGGCTGACTCCAGTCATATCTGCTGTTGTTAATGTGTATGTGAACTGTCTTTATCACGTTTATTATGTAAAACCACTTTCATTCCAAATTCTAGGGAACTGAAATAGATAATCAACCTGTGAGTGGGTGTGTGCGTAAGCATGTGTGTGAGTTCGTTTCTGGTATATGTAAAGCAGAAGTAAGGTGAACAGGGGTTGTGGAAAACTCAAAGCAAAGGCAGGTGTCTAACTGAGAACCTCTCAATAACAACCCTGTGTGCTGAAGGATGTGTTCCTCATTCCACGTTATTTACCCTTGTAGCACATGATCACGGTTGAGCTCATGAGTTTGCTCGGTTAGCCCTTTAATGTGCACAATCACTGGCGGGTGATTGGCTGCAGTGCTCCCAGCAGAACACAATCACTGGCGTGTGATTGGCTGGAGACATTCCAGCAGTGTACAATCGCTGATATCAGATTGGACCAATTGTGTACTACTGGCAAGGTTAAGGTACTTGAAGGGTATAGGCAGGGCCAGGTTACTAGGAGAGTCAGGGCAATGGGAGAGTCAGGGCAATGGGAGAGTCAGGGCAATGGTAGAGTAAGGGCAATGGGAGAGTCAGGGCAATAGCAGAGTCAGGGCAATGGGAGAGTCAGGGCAATGGGAGAGTCAGGGTAATAGCAGAGTCAGGGCAATGGGAGAGTAAGAGCAATGGGAGAGTCAGGGCAATGGGAGAGTCAGGGCAATGGGAGAGTCAGGGCAATAGCAGAGTCAGGGCAATGGGAGAGTAAGAGCAATGGGAGAGTCAGGGCAATGGGAGAGTCAGGGCAATAGCAGAGTCAGGTCTCTTGTCCATTTGTGTCAATAAGCTGAAACTCTCAGACTGAACCATGAAACCCATGAGACGCCAGCCTCATCCTCCTCAGGTCCTTACATCATCTAATTGATCCTGGATATGATTTAGGATGAGAAATAACGATCTGTTTGAATGGTAAGTAAGAGCGTGAGAGTCTTAACCTGGCCATAACTCACAAAGCCAAGTGGCTGGAAGAGGGAAAGAAACCCAACGCAAATTCGATTCTATCTTCATCTGCTTTCACAAGAGTGAGAGGGAATCTGATTTTGATGTATTTGGCTTCATGAGCGAGAGGGAGCTAATCTGATTAGTAATCTCTTTCTCTTGTTTGATATGTAACATCAGGCTCTGTTGTGAAACTGGATGCTTGGAGGCTGTGAAGGGCCAGTCAGCCAACCTCCCTGGCCCAGTGCTGGGCCGGTTCCCCAGGGGCCGCTGGGTTCTGCCTGGTACTGCTGGTTCGGTCTTTGGCTGCAGTCAGACTGAGATCCAGTTACCCCGGGTCCCTGTGGGGCGGAGCTGGCAAGGCTGCGGCCCAGATTAAAACAGCAGCTCTGTAAGTGATACCGCCATTGATTTGTTGCTCAGACAAGCCACAGCTACAGGAGAAGAATCAACACACACACACACACACACACACACACACACCGCGTAACACACTCAAATACATCCACACACATCCACACATACTGGAGCTAACGTCTGAACACCACATTCTCACTATGGTGTATTTTTAAGGATCTGTCTGCACAGGATGGGCAGTTCTAAAATGTCAGTCTTCAAACACTGATAGGCTGCTGCGCGGNTGGGAGAGTCAGGGCAATGGGAGAGTCAGGGCAATGGGAGAGTCAGGGCAATAGCAGAGTCAGGGCAATGGGAGAGTCAGGGCAATAGCAGAGTCAGGGCAATGGGAGAGTCAGGGCAATGGGAGAGTCAGGGTAATGGGAGAGTCAGGGTAATAGCAGAGTCAGGGCAATGGGAGAGTCAGGGCAATAGCAGAGTAAGGGCAATGGGAGAGTCAGGGTAATAGCAGAGTCAGGGCAATAGCAGAGTCAGGGCAATGGCAGAGTCAGGGCAATAGCAGAGTCAGGGCAATAGCAGAGTCAGGGCAATAGCAGAGTCAGGGCAATAGCAGAGTCAGGTCTCTTGTCCATTTGTGTCAATAAGCTGAAACTCTCAGACTGAACCATGAAACCCAGGAGACGCCAGCCTCATCCTCCTCAGGTCCTTACATCATCTAATTGATCCTGGATATGATTTAGGATGAGAAATAACGATCTGTTTGAATGGTAAGTAAGAGCGTGAGAGTCTTAACCTGGCCATAACTCACAAAGCCAAGTGGCTGGAAGAGGGAAAGAAACCCAACGCAAATTCGATTCTATCTTCATCTGCTTTCACAAGAGTGAGAGGGAATCTGATTTTGATGTATTTGGCTTCATGAGCGAGAGGGAGCTAATCTGATTAGTAATCTCTTTCTCTTGTTTGATATGTAACATCAGGCTCTGTTGTGAAACTGGATGCTTGGAGGCTGTGAAGGGCCAGTCAGCCAACCTCCCTGGCCCAGTGCTGGGCCGGTTCCCCAGGGGCCGCTGGGTTCTGCCTGGTACTGCTGGTTCGGTCTTTGGCTGCAGTCAGACTGAGATCCAGTTACCCCGGGTCCCTGTGGGGCGGAGCTGGCAAGGCTGCGGCCCAGATTAAAACAGCAGCTCTGTAAGTGATACCGCCATTGATTTGTTGCTCAGACAAGCCACAGCTACAGGAGAAGAATCAACACACACACACACACACACACACACACACACCGCGTAACACACTCAAATACATCCACACACATCCACACATACTGGAGCTAACGTCTGAACACCACATTCTCACTATGGTGTATTTTTAAGGATCTGTCTGCACAGGATGGGCAGTTCTAAAATGTCAGTCTTCAAACACTGATAGGCTGCTGCGCGGGAGTTTGGATTGGTCATACGCATCCACACGCACGGCGAAAACATAACTTTTCTCTACTTTTCAGTTTGCATTCACGGACTCATACGCACTCTTACATGGAGATACACAGAAAAAACCATACTGCAGAGTTAGCCACTAAACGAAGCAGTGAGAATGTGTTGCAGGGCGCACGGGAGCTTGGCGTGTTGAAAAGTCTGTTTCATTTGCTTTGCGATCGAAAACAGTCAAATCAAAGGAAATTCATGCACGAGCACACGTGCTCACACTGGTGCTCACACACATGCACGCGCACAAACACCCACGCACGCACATGCAAACACATATATGCATACATATGCACCAGAGCTGCTGCTGGAGAACAACTGCACGTTTGTTGTCAAGCTGCTGCAAGGTAAGAAGCTCAACCAAAACGTTGCCCCGCATCAACACGTTGTATCATGTGAGACACGGCTGGGAGGCAGAATGACACAAGCCTTGAACCAAGACACTTTCAACACACAGTATAGGCTGGCTCACTGTACCTACACAAACTGCCTCAACACACAGTATAGGCTGGCTCACTGTACCTACACAAACTGCCTCAACACACAGTATAGGCTGGCTCACTGTACCTACACAAACTTCCTGAACTCAGAGTATAGGCTGGCTCACTGCACCTACACAAACTTCCTGAACTCACAGTATAGGCTGACTCACTGTACCTACACAAACTTCCTGAACTCAGAGTATAGGCTGGCTCACTGTACCTACACAAACTTCCTGAACTCACAGTATAGGCTGGCTCACTGTACCTACACAAACTTCCTGAACTCAGAGTATAGGCTGGCTCACTGCACCTACACAAACTTCCTGAACTCACAGTATAGGCTGACTCACTGTACCTACACAAACTTCCTGAACTCACAGTATAGGCTGACTCACTGTACCTACACAAACTTCCTGAACTCACAGTATAGGCTGGCTCACTGCACCTACACAAACTTCCTGAACTCAGAGTATAGGTTGACTCACTGCACCTACACAAACTAACTCAACTCACAGTATAGGCTGGCTCACTGCACCTACACAAACTAACTCAACACACAGTATAGGCTGACTCACTGCACCTACACAAACGGCCATTTAGATTTGGTAACGGACATCTTAGTGGCACAGGAGCCTTGCGGCGCTCCATAAAAATAGAATGTTGCTATTTGGTTTTGGTGTAAAGTCTCCAAGCACTAGTGCAACAAGCTTCAATCCAAGCACATAATATTCAAGTCGTCATGAAGTCTAACTGGCAACTAAAACCCATACATGTTAAACGCACTTCCAATCCAGCCTTTATAAGGATACGTTCAGACTTTATTTGAATGTGTTCGTTTTGATTGGGAGGGGCCAGTTAAGCTTAGCAGCTGTCAGAGAGCCGGTTCCACTCAGGTGCGAACAGTCTCCTCCGCAGACAGACAAGTACTCTGCAGGACCCGCTAGCATTAGCAGACAGACACGTACTCTGCAGGACCTGCTAGCATTAGCAGACAGACACGTACTCTGCAGGACCTGCTAGCATTAGCAGACAGACACGTACTCTGCAGGACCTGCTAGCATTAGCAGACAGACACGTACTCTGCAGGACCTGCTAGCATTAGCAGACGGACACGTACTCTGCAGGACCCGCTAGCATTAGCAGACAGACACGTACTCTGCAGGACCTGCTAGCATTAGCAGACAGACACGTACTCTGCAGGACCCGCTAGCATTAGCAGACGGACAGAACGTGAACAGGAACAGACCTCTCGCTGCCACCGCGCTCGCTGCGCTTGTGTCCAACCCTCGCACGCGGTGGTGGAAGGTCGGCTAATACGAATGATGACATGTTCACCCTCACCATTACCACCTTGTGAAAACATGTTTCTAAATCTTCCTGAGAGAGAGAGAGAGAGAGAGAGATAGTGAGAGAGAGAGAGACTGAGAGAGAGAGAGATAGTGAGAGAGAGAGAGACTGAGAGAGAGAGAAAGAGAGAGAGACTGAGAGAGAGAGAGAGAGAGAGAGATGGAGGTCTAGCTTAGAGGTGGAGCATTTGACTACAGATCAAGAGGTTCCACATTCCTGCTTGATACAAAATTAAAATTGATCCAGTTTGACGACTTGTTGCCCCGCTGGGTCTTGTACCTGTTGTGCACAGGTATTACCCAGAATGCCTTCGGGAGAGATTATATTGGGGTAGGAAAGGGGAGGAGGAGTAGCAGGGGCTGGAGGGGCCCCTGTATGTGTGTGTGTGTGTGTTTGTGTGTGTCTGCATGTATGTATATAAGGGGTGGTGTAGCCCCAAACTGTTGACCCCAGGGAGGTTGCAGCAAGCTGGGAACATCTGTAGAGACGAAGGTCTGTTCTGCTGTGTCACTGTTGCCCATGGTGGAGAAAAGAACACTGAACAGCATTGTTACAATCTAGGATACTGACCTAGATGCCCCCATGTCTCAGTGTGTGTGTGTGTGTGTGTGTGTGTGCGTGTGTGTGTGTGTGCATGTGTGTGTGTTTGTCTGCAGTGGTCATGTGCTCTCCAAGACTTTACTTGCCTGGGGATGCCACCCCTTTCGCTCATGTGACCAGTGGGTTTTGTGTGTGTGTGTGAGTGTTTGTGCGTGTGTGTATGTAGCTGGGTGGGAGTGAGTGTGTGTGCGTGTGAGTATGTAGCTGGGTGGGAGTGAGTGTGTGTGAGTGTGCGTGTGAGTATGTGGCTGGGTGGGAGTGAGTGTGTGTGTGTGTGCGTGTATGCGTGTGAGTATGCGGCTGGGTGGGTGGGAGTTTGTGTGTGTGTGTGTGTGTGTGTGGGAGGGGGTTTGTGGGGGAGCAGCTCTGCTATAATAAAACACAAAGTTTTCACTGAATCCTGAAAAGGGATTGTGACAGCTGTTTCATCACTCTGGTCTCCACCTAGCCTTGACACTAACAACTGAGATACTGTGCAGATATGCTCATGTCACATCTCTGTTATCTTCTACACGTATCAGATGCAGTCTGAGTGTACAGTTCTTTGAATGAGAGTGTCCGCTAATGACTTAGTGTACTTTAAAGGGAATGTGTTGGAGGGGTGCGGGGGATTGGTGCAAAGGTTTTAACCGAGGGTGAGGGGATTGTTGAAACCCACACATCTTGTTCCAGAGAGGAACTCTAATCCCCTGGGCTCACCTGGCCCCTCACACTCATAGCTTAGCCTGGCGGCAGAGCATGCAGACACATGCTGGCAAGTAGGCAGGCAGAAAGGCAGGCAGAATGGCAAACAGACAGACAGGCAGGCAAGAAGGCAGGCAGGCAGGCAGGCAGGAAGACAGTTAGGGAAGACAGACAGGCAGTAATATCGGCTAGGAGTAGATCGTTTTATTTAGCACAGCGCCAGCCCCACGGGGATCTGAGCTCAGAAACTCATCCCTCCGTCCTTCTCATCCCTCCATCCCCTTTTCTCCTCGTCCATCAAGTGAACGACTGCCACAGCAATCCCCCCCCCCGTCCATGCATTAACCTCCCATGATGCACTGCAGCAGAGCGCACGAGAGGCAGCTTATTGACGGTGTTTTTGGATTCACCATGCTTATAAATCACAAGCTGATTAAAAAAAGGAAAAGGCAAGTGTATTTTTATCAAACGATTGTGTGGTCCCCTTTTCAGAATGTCCATTCTCCTGCTGGAGAGTCTGATGACAGAGTTACGAGGGTGACACTGGCGTGGTGTTGTGTGGCTGTGTGAACTGTGCGGGGGCGAGTGAGACAGAGTTACTGTGGAGTTAACATGTCGTTGGTGGAGTTTACAATGGCAGGATATCGTGCTTCAACTATGACCGTTATAAAAGAGAAACGTTTAAAAAATCTATCTGAATCATCTGATGGTGAGTGTTGCACCATATCCCCCCCAAAGCCACAACTGTATGCTTGTGAATAATCAGCAGCTTGTCTGTGAAATGAAGAGAGCGTCTTTGTCAAAGATGTTTATTCAGCTGAAAGCGGTCTTCAACAGAACAACCCTATGAAATGCCTCCATCGAAAACCAATCCATTTCCATCCCTCTAATGTCATAAGATAACACCAGTGAGTTCCACATCTTTGAAGCTCGACACACAGAGCTAGTATGTAAGAGCCTGTGTACATGTCAGCACATATGTGTACATGTCAGCATGTGTGTGTGTGTGTGTGTATGTTATGTCAGAGTGTGTGGATGTACATGTCATCAAGCGCAGGGTCACGTCAGAGATTCAGGAAGTTGTGTAGTATCACATTGCTAGTACCTCAATACTACCTGAGTGAGGTATGCAATATTACCTCGATGCTACTTTATGGTGGAATGCAATACTGCTTCAATGTCAGCACTAGCTCAGGGAGGTGTGTAGTACTACCTAAACACTACCTCAGGAAGATGTGACAAGTAACCTCAGTACTTCTTCAATACTACATCAAGTAGGTGGTACCATTTCAGTACTACCTCAAAACAATCCCAGGAGACATGCAGCACTACCTCACCTCTGCCTCAGTACTACCTCAGTACTGCCTCAGTACTACCTCAGTACTGCCTCAGTACTACCTCAGTACTACCTCAGTACTACCTCAGTACTACCTCAGTACTACCTCAGGGAGGTGTGCGTCGGGCAGACAAGGCCAGACATAGACCTCACACTTAACTTAAGAATCACCAGCCTGTTACTGCCTCATTAGTCTCAGTTACACTGCAATCAGACACGCCTCCATATCACCGTAGCTTCGTATTTCTCTTCCACTGTAAAGTACTCAGGGTCCAGGCTGAGATGTGTCAGTGAAGGTGTTGCGGGGCTGGTGGAGGAGTGGGGAGCTGGTGGAACTGGTGGAGGATTGGGAAGCTGGTTGGAGGAGTGGGGAGCTGGTGGAGGAGTGGGGAGCTGGTTGGAGGAGTGGGGAGCTGGTGGAGGAGTGGGGAGCTGGTTTGCCTCATTAGTCTCAGTTACACTGCAATCAGACACGCCTCCATATCACCGTAGCTTCGTATTTCTCTTCCACTGTAAAGTACTCAGGGTCCAGGCTGAGATGTGTCAGTGAAGGTGTTGCAGGGCTGGTGGAGGAGTGGGGAGCTGGTGGAACTGGTGGAGGATTGGGAAGCTGGTTGGAGGAGTGGGGAGCTGGTGGAGGAGTGAGGAGGTGGTGGAACTGGTGGAGGAGTGGGGAGCTGGTGGAGGAGTGGGGAGCTGGTTGGAGGAGGTGGTGGAACTGGTGGAGGAGTGGGGAGCTGGTGGAGGAGTGGGGAGCTGGTTGGAGGAGTGGGGAGCTGGTTGGAGGAGTGGGGAGTTGGTGGAACTTGTGGAGGAGTGGGGAGCTGGTGGAGGAGTGTGGAGCTGGTGGAACTGGTGGAGGAGTGGGGAGCTGGTGGAACTAGTGGAGGGGCCTTCGGACATGGGAGGGGAGGAGTGCTGGCATTCCTGCAGGCTAGGACTGTAGCCAGTCATTATCCGTGTCTCTTTTCTGAAAAATTATCTGCTATGTCTGTCTTTGGATAGACACTGGAAGTGGGCTGGGCTTTCCAAGAAAGCTGCGGCATCGTCCGTGTTTCACAGTTTATTCAACGATCGAAGCTACATTTGCAGACACTTTACTTTTCATTAGAAAATGACCAAGGGACTAACCAGGCAAGCAAAGAAGCAAGAATAGCAGCATTAGCCAAAGGTTTGCAGTGGCCTCTGCCAAGCTGGAGAGCTGGGGAAATGGCTGACAAGCATGGAGAGACCCTGCAACTCTTTGGCTTCTGTCATTCACTTCTGTTTTGTTACTGCAACAATTGAGAGATTGCAAGGAAATGGATGAAATCATGAAATCATCACGATCCGAATTTTACCTTGTTAACTTGATTGTCTGTGCTCATCCGACTAACATATCCGGCTTTGGTTACATCCTTACCTGATACCTGATCTTCACTGTGCCTGGCAGCATCACAGCAATAAACTGTGACAGACAGCAGGTGAGAACTCAGACAATATGACACTGTCAGGTGGACCAACACCCCATGAACCCCAATTACCTGCCTCGGAAAGTGTATGTGGGCACCTGTGTGTGTGTTTATGTTGCAGTGTGTGTGTGTGTGTGTGAGTGTGTGTGTGTGTGTGAGTGTGCGTGTGCGTGTGTGGGGTGTCCAGCCAGTCTGATGGCTCCAGTGTGGGACTTGCCCTCTGCCCTGTCTTCCATGTCACATCTCACACTTCCCTTCTGCTGGCACCCAGACATGTTAATTACCATCTATTAAGATAACGCTGAAAGGTTTACTGCTGATAACAATCACACTTCTGTTTACCAGCGCTGGGAGCTAAACCATGTGACACATATCAAACAACCCCAATGAAGGGAAAGTTCCAACTATACGTATTTAGTACTACGAGCCATAAGGTCCTCAACTGACACTAAAGTCTTAACAAGTCTAAGTTTTTTTTATATTTAAATATATCAGTAGTTTGCTTCCTGTTCTCAAGACATAAAGTCTCTGTTATGTTACTGGCCCCTTTTGTTAAAAGTGTTGGGTCCTGCCCTCGTAGTGTTGGCCCCTGGCCCCTGATAGACAGCTGGTGGGGCAGGGCAGGACTGGTCTCTTCCCTCCTCCTGTCCTGCGGTCCTGTCCCTGTTTCTGTGTGTCTGTGTGCTCTCCTCCTGATCTGTGCACCAGGGACAAAGCTTGGCTGTGCAGCTCTTCTGCTGGTAGGCCTCCTTGGGGGATGGCCACTTGATCACATGCACAACTAAAACAAGCCCAAGAAGCCCTGCCTGACAGCCTCCTCCCCACCCTCCTCACCCCTCCTCACCCCTCCCCACCCCTCCTTACTCTCCTCACCCCTCCCCATCCTCCTAACCCCTCCTCACTCTCCTAACCCCTCCTTACTCTCCTCACCCCTCCACACCCCTCCTCACTCTCCTCACCCCTCTTCACCCCTTCCCACCCTCCTCACCCCTCCTCACGACCCTCCCACCCTCCTTAGTCTCTCACCCCTCTCACCCTCCTCACTGCTGCTCACCCTCCCCACCACTCCCCATCCCTTCTCACCCCTCCCTACCCCTCGACAAACAACCAGGATGGTCATGTGGGAGAAGATGCAGTCCTGTGTATAAATAGCCATTGGAACATAGTTCAAAACAATGCCATGAGACACAAAGAGAAGTCTGTTTCCATCAGTGAGAACTCATCCACTAGCAGAGCACTCATCCACTGTCTCTACCAGCAGACAGGACCCACCCACCATCTCTACTAGCACAAGCAATAATAAATAAACTTTATTATAAATATGTTTCATTTAGACCCTGCTCCTCTGAGCTTGAGGAAGAATAAAGTATGTTTGACATGTATGAAATCTAAATGAAATTATGAATCATTAAATAGATTTAGTCTGTATGACAAATTGAGTGCAGCACTCAGGTCTTGAAGAGGTATAATTGTTTTAGATGGTTAAAATGAGTTTGGGTTTCCAGTTCCAAATCAAATTGTATCCCCTCCCCCCTCCCCTCCTCCCTTTCTTAACAAGAAACGTTAGAGTATTTCACAGGTGGCCATGGATCTGAACCTAAATCAACAAGGAAGAAAAGGAAACTCGTCCAGGAAAAAAGAGAAAAAAAATAGGACCGAAGACTACAGTCTGAACACCAGCATACAGAAGTGTTTCAGAGTCACGAACAACCTGCATTCAAGATGCTCTCCTGCATCCTAGGTATTCCTAGAGAAGTGTGATCTTTTTAGGCATGTCTTCACTAACTCTGGTCGAGCAGATTCTTGTATAAAAAAAACATTTGTCTTTGACAACGAAATACATGAAAAAATATTGGCAAGTTAAGCCTTCATAATGATTCAATAAAATGATGAAATAATGATGAAATGTTCAAGTCTTGTGTAAATGTTTTTTTTTTTTTTGCATGACATGGTCCTGGTATGATTCGTATTTTCCTGAGAAGAGAATGTTCTCAGTACGGCAGGTATAGGGATCCATTATCTCGCCCTGACGGGACAGGTTATATATATTTATGACGACCATGTAGTACATCAAGCCATAACACCATGTTAAGGACAGCTGTTAAAATGAAACGATAAACGGTTCTATCAATTACATCAACCAAATTTGACCGAACATAGCCTAAATACAATAACGTCTTCGGAAAACTTAATAAACAGTAGTTAATGTTTAGAATTACCTTAACGTCTTTTATAATTAGTTGTTATTATTGATAATTGTGGACTAAATCATCTACTGGAAAGAGTCCAATTCAGACAGACATAAGTCAGGCAGGCAGTTAAAGAGAGGCAGAATGAGAGACAGAGAGGCAGACAGACGGAGAGACAGGCAGGCAGGAGAGACAGACAGGCAGTACCTCTGCGCGGTGACAGAAGAGGCTCATAACTTCCGCGCACTCCACGGCATAAAGAAGCTCGAGGAGTTCAGAGTGGACGCAGGCAGACCTCACAGCAACATAGATGGAATAGCAAAAATGGAATATAACTGGATACTGTTCTCTGTCTTATTGCAGTCAACCTTCCATCCAGGTAAGACAACAAACGCTACTGAGAATATCGACGATAACATCGAAATGATCTTCATCCTCATTTTTTTGACACACCGTGTTCTTAAGTTTATTTACCTGCCCACCCCTTATTGAACATAAGTCACACAATGCATAGCTTATAGAATATAACATATTCGAATACAATACAATAGTTAGATTTTCAAGTGTCTAACGTAGATTAAGTATACGTTGTGACTGGAAATAACCTTCAATACAATGCTGGGGTCCATTTGAAGTGAATGTCAGTTAAAGTCTGACATTTCGAAATCTGGAGACATTAACCGGGCTATCACACCTTTCCAAGAAGTTTCCATTGTCACGGCATGCGCTGCCCGGTTGTGGAATGTTCCGCTGCTTTTTCATCTCTTGCTGTCGGTATACCTGTTAGCTCCCTTGTACTATTGCAATGCCATGTCACTGGAACCCAATGTGGAAACTAGATATTTGTGCGCTGGGACTCAAGTTGCGACTCTCTCAATAATTCATACAACTCGGAACAAACAACCTGCAGAACAATAGTAAACAAAAAAAAAGAAGGATATTTTCCGCAGGAGGGACTGTCTCAAAAGCGTCGAGGCAAGATTGGTGTTCTTAGTGACATTTTTGTGTCAAGAAAAGCATTTTTGTTGGATTTGGAGGCTGCGCTATTCCTGCTCTGTATTCGCGTTCTGTTTCTTGCGTCAACGATGTGTTTTTTTTTTAATTCCTTGATCCACCTTTGTTATCTAACGTCGATTTGCATATCAGCTACTACAGGTTTTTTTATTTTTATAAAAGCATTTCTAAAAGGTCTCTCATGACACCAAAGATGTCACAGATATACTTTAGATTGTCAACTAACTAAATTAGAATCAGGTGTGCTGGATTAGGGTTAGAATTAACATTTACAGGAGGGTATCTTCAGGAGCAGAGTTGGCCAACCCTGATTCTAAATTGCCTCACCCGCAGGTGATAGTTGGCAGCCGTTGTGCCTACTAATGTCTTAAAGCTGTATTTGTATGCCCAGGAAATATACACCTTCGTTAAGCCCCGCGGGCAAATCCTCCGAAGTGAGGCAAGTGTTTGGGGTCGGGGGGGACGGCGTGTACTCGGTGAGCAGGGCGCTCGTGCGCGGTCTTGCCACCAACCGTCCAGTCTTTCTTGTTAACACACCAAGGTATTTCACACCGCTGTGGTCTGGCTTCGCTACAAGTCCCATGCGATAATTACCCACGTCTGATGATAACTTCAACCACACAGTTGTTTGTTTGCCGATCAGTGAGGAAGCCCTTCACGTTTTATGTGTTTTACTGGCGACGTGTCAGTTTGAATGTGGTAATCAGACTGACGGTAGAGAATAGGCTTTATTTGTGTGGCAGTTTAACAACGACAGATACAGCATTCCCCTGAAGTACTACTTGTCCTGGAGTGGGTGATAAAACTGTTTGTTCTTCATTTTAATAATGGTACATTCCTTAAGGCGGAACGAAGGCATCTTGGCAATAAATTAGAGGAATTGTAGAAAGTCCGTGGCAGAACGTTTACTTGCTGAGATCACAGGTTCGAATCCCACACCTATGAAAATACACGTGTGTTAGCTCAGCCTCCCTGTTTTGGTCAGTATTCAGATTGTTTTTTTTGTTGAACTAGTACTTGAATGACTGCTTACAAGGATATAATATTATCACAGTGTTTTTAACAGACAAGTGATGCAGGAAAATTTTAGTCTGTGACCTCTTGATCTGCAATCAACACTGTAACCACTAAGCTATGCTTGATGGTCCTGGCCATACCCACTCCCCAAGTAGCAATCCAGTAATATTCATTCAGCCTAGCAGGCTGAATTTGAATAAGATGATTTGAATAAGATGTATCATGCAGATCAAGAAGCCACAAGTTTGAATCTTCCCTGTCCTTAACTTGCATAAAAGCGTGTGCTAAATGAATACATTACATGTTTCTCTATCGTCACCCATCATGTCCCTCACCCAAACCAACGCTCACGTTAACTGTCCTACTAAATAAACACCATGCTTCCATCATCAACTGCTTCCAGCAAACACCTTCAGTAACATACCTCAACTAGTTGTTATTACTGGTGGTGAGGTGGTGGGGTGGTGGGGGGTTGTGACAGGGATCTCGGAGGGAGGGGGGCGTTCTGCAGTGTGTTGTTGCTGAGTCCTCCCTTCCTATCTCAGGCAGCAGCAGACCCTCCATCACCCCCTCCGTCTCCCCCCTGGTGGTCCCCCTCAACGCCCCCCTCAGCCTGCGCTGCCAGGGGGGCCCAGGGGTGCGCTGGCAGCGGGAGGACCGGCCCCGGGTGCGGGGCGAGGAGAGAAGCCCTGGGGCCTCGCTGCTCTACATCCCCAGGGCGCAGCCTCTCCACATGGGCCGCTACACCTGCACAGAGGACTCCTCTGCGGAGGGCAGCTCCATCTACGTCTACGTGAAAGGTAACACGCTGGGAGGGGGGTGGTGGGGCGTCAGGGAGGGAGCGTGTGTGTGATGTGGAGTGTGTTATGGTGTTGAGGACAGGTTTGTGTGTGTTGGGGTGTGTGCATGAGGGAGGGAGAGTGTGTGTGAGTCACGGTCTTAGTTTGTGAATCAAGATGCGTGAGTAAGCAACCGAGTGTGTCAATCAGGATATAAGTGTGAGCGTACCAGACATGCTTGCTTGTGCGTAGACGAGTGCTAGCATATGTGTGTGCACGTGTGTGTGTGCACGGGTGTTTGACCACACGTGCGTTTGTTTCTTTTGGGCCTTCGCTGGAATGTGTGTTTCGTGAGACGATGTTGTGCTTGTGAGGATGTGAACAAAGCACATTCTTTTGAAGCTGAGGAAGCTAAAATAGTAAGGATGGTAAAGATGTACATTGTGTTGGGTGTGTTTTAGCAGAAAGGTTCCTCTGAGTGTGTTTTGGTCAGGTATGCACTCTGTGAGGTGTAATGACGTTTTGGCCGTTTTCTACGACTGAAATGAACATTCTGGAACATTTCTTGATCCCATGATTCCTGGACCCTCACATCCGCTCTAATTGGTGCATCTAATTGGTGCATCCACGCTTGGCAAACACATGCTTGACTTGATCTGGAATGTGCTCACCTCCGAATCTGTGCGTTCCACTCAGACCCCGACAACGCCTTCAGGAAGTCGATGGTGTTCAACATCCTGTCTCGCGAGGGGGACAGCGTCTCCATCCCGTGTCTGGCCACCGACCCAGGCATGCTGGACCTGCACCTGGAGACATGCCTCGGAGGGCCCCTGCCCTCAGGCATGCAGTACGAGGCTGGGCTGGAGATCGGCATCGTGGTCCTGGACACCCAGAAGGCCTTCGAGGGATGCTATGTGTGCTCCGGGAGGCTCGGCCACACCCCTGTGAGGTCACACAACTATGATCTCATAGTGCGGCCAGGTAGAATTCTCTTGAAGCTGTTGTTGTTTGGTTTTATTTGGCATTCGTCCAACTGTTCCTGCTTTCTTTGAGTAGATTTGTTTGATCCACGAAAACACACAAGTAGCGCTTTTAGAAGGTACAGCCAGAACTTGCTGATCACAAGTGTAGAAGTTCTAGCTGTACTTCAGGAGTCAGGGTCTGTGTTTACCAGGCACAGCCCAAAACCAAAAGGGTACATTACAAAACAATAGCACTTCAGTTACCATGCGCAGGCGTGTCAACAGTAACATTTCAGCTACAAAGTTACACAGCCCAGTGCCGGCTTATGTCTTGTCTGCTCTCCGGGCAAATCATGTGTTTGTGCATGTCGACGTTTTGCTGTCTTGTGTGGGTACGATCTACCATCTACCATCTCTGCCTGCTCGGATTGCAGTGAAGAATGTTTTTTTTGGGGGGGGGTTGCAGTCCCGGACACACCCCCGGTGTTGCAGGTCCCTGGACCCAGGAGAGTGCTGCTACTCCAGGGGGAGAGGCTGGCCCTGTCCTGCATCACCACCAACGTCAACGGAGACATCAAGCTCAAGTGGTCTGCCCCGCCTGGATCGGTAAGAACCTCCCCCTCCTCCAATCACACGTCTCTGTGCGCCTGGTGGGCGTGGCCATGAGTTGGAACCTCTAGGTGATTGGTTGAGACTGAAGAGTCTGGGTGTAGAGTGTTCCTGTCTCTCAGGAGACTTGTGGGGCTGCGTTTGGTGTGGCAGAGGCCTGCTGCTGGTTTCTAGATGTATTTGCGTGTGCGCTTGTGCGTTTGTGCATGTATGTGCGAATGTGGATAGCATGTATGTTAGTGTGTATTTGTGCGTATGGGAATGTGGGTGTGCAAGCATGCCTGCATGTGTGTGTGTGTAGGCAGGGTGTTAATCTCTAGAGATCTCTGGGCGTTGACAGGGTGCCGTCTGGGCTTCGTCTCCACAGCAACCGAAGGTTGACAACGTGTCTCACATCCTGACGGAGCCCATCACCCACTTCCGCAGTGCCACGCTGCACATCCCCTCAGTGAGGACACGCGACGCCGGAAAGTTCCGGTGCGAAGCACAGAACGAAAGGGGGACGAGCTCCGAGTCAGTCTGGCTGGAAGTCTACCGTGAGTACTTGTCTGTCTGTCTGTCTGACCGACCCCAAAGGACCTGTCGGTCTGTCTCAAAGTGTACGGTGAGGATCGGTCTGTCTGTCTGTCTGTTTGTCTGTGTATCTATGACTCAGATCACCAGGTTTCAAATGAACAGGAAGAATCCGAGTAAGGGTTACGTGCCCTGGGTCTGAACAAGTTCAATATTGTTCATAATCTGGAGGGACTCCAGCTGGGTCTGTGAGCAAGATTAATCTTGTGGCAAATATCTTTTTACTCAGGCAGGAAGTACCCAGGTGGGCTTGTCAGGAGAGGAAGGAAGACAAGCAGGAGTAGATGGGGATGAATCGTAGCCAGATACTGTGCAGCACACCATAGATGTTACACTATACATATAGTACACATGGAAAGTGTATGGATGTATAATATATTCTTAGTGCAGCCCTCCACTTCATTACTTAATTCGAGCGTTTATTAAGTAATAAAATAATATGGCTAATTTGCATGGGAAACAACCAGTTTCTTGTTTGTCGCCTACAAGAAAGCTCTAAGCAGATTGAGCAACAGTTAAAATGAAAACTAGACGTTCAATGTCTTCCAGGAATTCCCTGGGCAACCTTAAAAGACAATCGAAATAAGTAAATAAACATTTGGATGCAATTCAGTACGCGTTTGTGTGATTAAAGAGCGGTTTGGTTATTTGTCTACCCAGTGAAAGGGTTCATCCAGCTGGCTCCGGTGGAGAACAGCACCATCCGCGTGCGGGCAGGGGAGAGCCTGACCCTGCAGGTGGAGATGGAGGCCTACCCCTACCCTCACACTACCTGGAGCTTCATGAGCCACAGGCTGAAGAACACCTCTGAGCACGTCATCACCACGCTCAACCACACACACAGGTACACACACACACACACAGGTACAGGTACACGCACGCACACACGGGTACACACACACACACAGGTATACACACGTAGTACTTTGACGGGTCTACCTTGTTCTTAAACACACACACGGAGGCCTACCGCATAGCTAAGGGTGTTCACTCATATGCATACAAACATTGCACACGCATCGTCTGTCTTGTAAACACTCAGGGACTACGTTATATTAAATAGAATATTAGTTATACAAACTTGTGAAAAGTTAAACAAGCCTATGCACACAATCCCTACAACCCCCCACATACACACACGCGCGCACAGGCCATACCACATAGCTGTGTGTGTTCATTACACCCTCAGGCTGAAATGTAACACCCCGGGGTCCAGCTGGCCCTGGGTCAGGCAGGGTGATGACGGCCTGTCACATGCTGCCTCCCTGCAGACTTGCTGGAGTTCCAGAGGGAGGGGAGAAGAGGAGGAGAAGGAGGGGAGGAGGAGAGTAGACAGAGAGGAGGAGAGGGTGGAAGAGAGGAGGAGAGAGTCACACCATGAGCCCATTAGAACCCCAGAGTCCTGTAGTGAGGTTGGGGCCCATAGGAGGCTGCCTGAGACAGAAATGAGCGGTTGGGAAAAACAAGAGAAAGATTTGTGGCGTGTGCAACGAGGTGAAACATTTTCAGTGTTGCTGGAGTGACTGCTGTGGACAGCAGAATGACCCCGTGCTGTTGGACTCAGGGGTCAAGCAGAGCTGGGCTGTGATGCTGCCGACTCCTCAGACAGCCTCAGCTGGTACAGAGCTAAAGCTGTACCATGCACACAGCTACCTAGTGCACAGAACTTAGTACACAGCTATCTGGTACACAGGTATCTGGTACACAGCTAAAGCTGTACCTTGCACACAGCTACCTGGTGCACAGTACTTAGTACACAGCTATCTGGTACACAGCTACCTATCACACAGCTATCTGGTACACAGCTACCTATCACACAGCTATCTGGTACACAGCTACCAGTTCTCAGTGAGTTCAGTGAGAAGTTCATGTTTCCTCCTCCACAGGTACCAGAGCAAGCTGAGGCTGGTGCGCTTGAAGATGTCCGAGGGCGGAGTCTACACTTTCTCCGCCACCAACGGCGATGCCAGTGTCAACCAATCGTTCACTGTCTATGTGATCAGTAAGTGGGACGCTTGATGACAAGTTTGTTGTGCCCTGGAAGCGTGCTGTTTTTATGGACATGGGCTGGACTGGCTTCAGTATGTACCTGCAATGTTCTCCTTGACATGCCATGTGATGTTCCTGTGACGTTCCTCTACCAGGTAAGCCAGAGATCGTGTCTCATGAGGGACCGGTGGATGGCCAGGTGCGCTGCGTTGCAGAGGGGTTCCCCGCCCCTCAGATCACATGGTTCTACTGTGAGCAGCCCTACATGAGGTGAGATGCTCAGACTGCTCCAATAACCACTGCTCAGATAACCACTGCTCCAATAACCACTGCTCAGATAACCACTGCTCCAATAACCACTGCTCCAATAACCACTGCTCAGATAACCACTGCTCAGATAACTCCTGCTTTGATAGCTATTGATCAGATAGCTACTGCTCAGATAGCTACTGCTCAGATAACTCCTGCTCAGATAACTCCTGCTTTGATAGCTATTGATCAGATAGCTACTGCTCAGATGGCGACTGCTCAGATAACTACTGCTTTGATAACTACTGCTCAGATAGATACTGCTCAGATAACTCCTGCTCAGATAGACTACTGCTCAGATACCCACTGCTCAGATAGCCACTGCTCAGATAACTCCTGCTCAGATAACTCCTGCTTTGATAGCTATTGATCAGATAGCTACTGCTCAGATAGCTACTGCTCAGATAACTACTGCTTTGATAACTACTGCTCAGATAACTACTGCTTTGATAACTACTGCTCAGATAGATACTGCTCAGATAGATACTGCTCAGATAGCCACTGCTCAGATAACTCCTGCTCAGATAGATACTGCTCAGATAGATACTGCTCAGATAGATACTGCTCAGATAGATACTGCTCAGATAGATACTGCTCAGATAGATACTGCTCAGATAGCTACTGCTTAGATAACTACTGCTCAGATAGATACTGCTCAGATAACTACTGCTCAGATACCCACTGCTCAGATAACTCCTGCTCAGATAGCTACTGCTCAGATACCCACTGCTCAGATAGCTACTGCTCAGATAACTCCTGCTTAGATAACTACTTTTCAGATAGACTACTGCTCAGGCAACTGTTCCTCAATAAATTGTCCAGATAACTTTTCAGATAACTTCTGATCAGATAACCCTCCAGGTGAGTCAGTTAGCTGCTTAGGTAGCTCCTTGGGACAGGAGCATTCCAGTCCTGGAGACAGAGCTGAGGGACATTGTTGAGGAACCAGAGGTGATGCTGAAAGGATGTTGTACTGGTCAATTGGAGAGGCATGACTTGTGATTGGTTGACTATATTGAGATAGGTAATAGAAGTACATCCTGTTCCTAGGAAAGTAACTGTGAGTCATAGTAAACATGTGGGAGGAGTACCTGGTCTCCATGGCAGCACCAATCCCAGGCAGTTAGTCACAGGCGATTACCCAATCATTATCCAGTCATTTTGAATTATTATCAAGCGGACTTAGGAAGCCATACACACAGGCACAGTAACCTATGTGACGGTACACAACATGATTCTGACTTGACATGCTAGAATACTTTGACTCCACATAAACCCTCAAATACACTGAGAAGGTCAATCATACATACTCAGCAAACTGCCTTCCCCCCACACACAACCTCCCCCCCCACAACTACAGACACAACACACAAGTGCACAAAACGCCCGTACACACAGACAATTACCCCCCCTCCCCTCCGGCACACCCCAGCCCACCTACATGTACACTATAACCCCCCCACCCCCTTCCTCCCTCCCTTCCTCCCATCCTCCCTTCTTCCCTTTCTCCCTCCCCTCCACCCCACCCTCCACCCCCCAGGTGCTCCCACCAGCTCAACGCCACGGAGGAGCAGCAGGACGTTGTGACAGTGACGGTGTTCCGGCCCATGTTCGGGAAGACAGAGGTGGAGAGCCGTCTGAACGTCAGCAGAGGCAGGTTCAGCACCCTGGAGTGTGTGGCCACTGTGGAGGGGGAACAGGCATATACCTTGTTCTCTATCAGCGGTGAGTCTGGACACACACACGCACGCATGCACACCCACCACACACGGATGTTCAGTACACACAAACATATACATACTTTTCACATTCACACAAATACACACCCATCCAGAGACACACACACACTAATGTGGAGGGGTTAAGGGTGTGTCTGGAGGGGGTAAACAAGGCAAAATGGGGCAGAGGGGAGGGGGTAGAGGAGTCTGAAGGAGCTTGGGGATTGGGGTGGGGGTGTCTGGCTGGGCAGTCTGGGGGGGCATTGTTGGGGGGCAGAGGGGAGGGGGTCTGGTGGGGGGGGGGGGGGGGATCCTGGCGTCAGCCTGTCTCTCAGATTGTTATTAAACTTGAGTGTTAATCCTCTGCAGATCCCCACCTTGGGATTAATGTTCCGTGCACTGTCAACATCTCTGACAAGGTCACAATGGCAGGAAGGTTTCCTGATCCACTCTCTCTGTCTTCCCAGTCTCAAAACACCCATCATTATGCACTGACAAACTGGTCAGACCAGAAGCTACAGGTGATACTAACCTGGTCGGATCACAAGCTACAGGTGATTTTAACCTGGTCAGACCACAAACTACACGTGATATTAACCTGGTCAGACCACAAACTGCAGGTGATATTAACCTGGTCAGATCACAAACTGCAGGTGATATTAACCTGGTCAGATCACAAACTACAGGTGACGTTAACCTGTTCGGACAACATACTACAGGTGATATTAACCTGGTCAGATCACAAACTGCAGGTGATATTAACCTGGTCAGACCGCAAACTACACGCGATATTACACTAGTCATTCATCTTCACCATCTATATCTATATCCAGCAACGTACAGATCAAAAACAAAGGATTGAGATTTGTTGTTTGACATATATTCTAGCCAGGCACCCACACTGTTTAACACGGATTCAGGCTTTAATCCTGTTGTGTAAACCTCAACAAAGAAAGATACCACAACCGTGCCTGCTCGCTGTCACCATGTCACCACTGTCATCTCTGCTGCATCCTTGTTCACCCGTCAACTGCAAATCCCAAGAACAACCTGTTAATCCACTGAGTAGCACACTGGCACCCTGGGAGTAGCAGCAGGAGCTGGATGGAGGCCTGGGCGGAGGGGAGGGGAGGGGAGGGGGAGGCCACGACAGGGGAGCAGCAGTGTGGCAGAAGAGGAGGAGGAGAAGGGGGGTGGGTTGGAGGCCACAGTTGGCTGGTGGGTGGGCCTTCTGGGAGGATAGTTGTGCCGCTAGGGAGCCAATGAGGACTGGCCCAAAATGGCATGGTCCGAACCTTGGTTTGACTTGGCTGGTTGGTTGATTGGCTGACTTGCTAGTCTGGCTGGCTAGCTGACTTGCTGGCTGGTTGGCTAGCTGCCAGAAGGAATGGGTGAATGACTCGTTTGCTGACTGGATGCCTGCCTGATCTAGCTGGAGGTGTTGGCTAGCTGATCGGCTGGTTGGCTGGAGTTGTTATATTGGCTGGCTGCGGGTGTTATATTGTCTGGCTGTCTGGCTGATTGGCTGGTTGGCTGGAGTTGTATTGGTTGGTTGATTGGTTGGAGGTGTTGCGTTGGCTGGAGGGTTAGGGTTAAGGTGGTGGTGGGGGGGTGTTGCTGTAGTCAGAGAGCTGCAGGAAGCCATGGGGAGCTGACAGGTTCAGTCAGGATTACTTCTAGCAGACTCAGCATTCTCAGGTTTGATATGGAGAGAAAGCTCCTTAGGGCTAAACAGCTTATTTATTAGACCGACTGTACAGGAGAGCATAACAATAACACAGCACGCACACACACAAACACACAAACACTGATTAAATAAACATGTTCACTGCCATGGCGGTCTTAGAGCATTGCTGCAATGCAGAACAACACGGAGGATATAAAGCTATTAAGACCGGCCACTCAGGCCTATCTCAGACAGGTGTCCTGACAGGATTGAATAACAGGATTGTTTTGTTGTGCCCTGGGTTATCATTAGGCCGTTGTGATACGACACATAGCCCTTATTAATTGAACTACATCAGGACCAGGGAGTGTGTTTGGTTCGTGCTGCTGGTTCAGCTGCCCTAGGTGGAGCCGCTGACTTTACCCCTCTCACTCCCTGCACCTCTCTGTCTCTCTCTCCCTCTCTCTCTCTCCTCGTCCCGCCCTACAGAGAGGATGGTGCCTCACCAGCTCTTTACTCCTCTGCTGGTGGGCTTCGTGTCTGCAGCTGCCATCCTCTGCCTTGTTCTCATGATGCTTATCTACAAATACCTGCAGGTAGGTTCTGTAGCTCGGAAGCTTATTACTTGTTGTTCACCCAGCAGATGCTTTACATCCCAATCAACATATAGTGCTGGTAGAAAGTAATGCAGAAAATCACGCATCAGAAGTTCAGGCCAGACTAATAGATACCAGAGTCAGACCCAGCAGATAGCTATGATGTCTCCGATTTTTGCAGCTTTAAAGATAGACGTGACCTCTGCTCTTCTCCATATCTTACCCTTCCTCTGACCCTGACCTTTCACCTGTGCTCTCCATCCCTGACCTACTCACCTCAGAAACCCAAGTACCAGATCCAGTGGAAGGTCATCGAAGGAATTCATGGAAACAACTATGTGTACATTGATCCCACCCAGCTTCCGTACGACCACCAGTGGGAGTTCCCCAGGGACAAGCTGCGCTTTGGTGGGTGTCTGCCCCCAGCCTCCCCCCCTCCCCCCTGTCTCTCCTTGCCCCTCCACCTTCCTTCCTTCCACTCCTCCCCATCTCCCTTACCCGCCCCCTTCCTTCCATCCTCATTAGTTTCCTTGTCCACCCCCATCCCCCAGCCCTCCCCATCCCCCTATGTCTCTCCCTATCTGGGCTCACTCCTCCAGGCTGGGTAACTGCAGCAGCCTGGGCCAAACCTGCACTGCATGTATGCTAATGATGCTGGCCTTACTGAGCAGGATCCCACATGTCCTGGTTCCTGCTGACTCGCCCCAAGGCCCTCACACCCTGCTATTAACACTGCGTGTGTGTGTGCGTGTGTGTGTGCCTGTGTGTGTCTGCCTGCTGGGTGCGTGTGTGTTTGTGTGTGTCTATCTACTGGGTGCGTGTTTGTGTGTGTGCGCTTGGTGTGTCTGTATGTACATGCCCTCAGGCAAGACTCTTGGCTCTGGAGCCTTTGGGAAGGTGGTGGAGGCGACTGCATATGGACTGTCAAAAGCTGACACTGTGATGACAGTTGCTGTCAAAATGCTGAAACGTAAGATGGATTTCTACTCTGAAAGAAAACAAGTTATGAGTATGCCAAAACAACTTTGTAGATTTACATAACTTCCATTTGTCTAATATTTAACTACATCATGTCATATTTGAATGGCATTTTTCACACTGTAAACCTTTTAACGATGTTCATTTTAAATAAATGTACAAAGTCCAGTGTGAAGGAATTGTCTATTTTGTTGACGGCCAGTGCGTGTGTATGTGTTCACATGGTGTGTGTGTCCACAGCCAGTGCTTGTGTATATTCACATGGTGTGTGTGTGTGTGTGTCCACAGCCAGTGCTTGTGTATATTCACATGGTGTGTGTGTGTGTGTCCACAGCCAGTGCCCATGCCACAGAGAAAGAGGCTCTGATGTCGGAGTTGAAGGTCCTGAGTTACCTTGGAAACCACATAAACATTGTTAACTTGTTGGGAGCCTGCACTGTTGGAGGTGAGGTTGAGGTGCTAATCCTCTGGGAGGGTGAGCCTGTGAGTGTCAGAGCCTCCTATGCGTGCGAGCATGCATAGGTGTGTGTGTGCGCATCAGGTCTCTGTGTGAGTGTGTATGATATCTGTGTATGCACATGTGAGAGTGAGAGCAAGGTCTGTGTGTGTGTGACTCCTGTGCTTTTGTCCCCAGGTCCTACTTTGGTCATCACAGAGTACTGCTGCTTCGGAGATCTCCTCAACTTCCTACGCAGGAAGAGAGAGTACTTCCTGTGCTCCAAGCTGGGAGACGACTGCTACTACAGAAACATCCTCCGGCAGAGAGAGGCTACTGGGTACGAGTGCGTGTTTGTGTGTGTATGTGTGTCTGTGTGTTTAACTTCCCCCAAAGAATAATAAACTGAGGGAACGTTTAATTATTAGGGATGTTTTCTCGGGGAACGTCAGTAATAATTCCAAGGGTGAGGGTTTTTGAATTAGTGCAAGGGTTGGAATTACATTAGGATTATAGAGAACATCAATTTGAATGTTACTAAATTGTGGGTCCTCACAAGATGTTGCCAAACAGCCAGTGCAAGGTGTGTGTGGACATAGGAGGTGTGTATGTGTGCGTAGAAGGCGTGTGTGTGTATGTGTGTGTGTGTGGTCTGGTGTATGCTCCAGTGCCTGTCTGGTATCGAGAGTGGAAAATTCCTCCAGCAGTTTGAGAGAGAGGACTGTGAGTGATGATAGTGTCCTGAATGAGCCAGGCTGAGAGACAAAGAGAGGGTCAGGGGTCTTGGTGGGGGGAGGCGGGGGGGTGGGTCTTGATGTGGGTATCTAGGTGAGAAGTGAGAGGATGGACTGTCTACTGGGACAGCATAGGGAGATGAAGCCAAGCTAACTGCTCATTTCTCCCCCTCAGAGACGCTAGTCGAAATGGCTACATGTCGATGAGGCCTTCTGTCGCTGGCAGCCAGCCTGCTAGCTCCTCCTCCGACAAGACTCGCTCAATACATGGCAAGACACGTCTTCTTATGCCTCTGTAATATTTACTACAGCACATGCAGTCATATGGCACTTTACTACAGTGAATACTGTGGCATATCCTCCTATGCTTCTCGCGTGCTGTTTTACTGTTGTAAAATGCACATTTAAAGAAATGAATTGTAGATTTATTTTTTATTTATCTTTCTATCCCCATCATTCCCTCCTCGCCCCCCCTCCCCCTCTCTGCCTCTCTCGCTCTCTCTCTCTTTCCTTCCCTCCCCCCCCGCCTCTCTCTCACTCCCTCTCTTTTCGCCTCCCTCCCCACTGCCTCTCTCGCTCTTTCCCTCCCTCCCCCCTGCCTCTCTCTTGCTCTCTCTCTCTTTCCCTCCCTCCTCCTCTCTTCTGTCTCCTCTCCAGGCTCGTGTGGTGAGGCTGAGGCGTTGAGTGAGATGCTTCTGGAGGATGGGCTGTCTCTGGACACGGAAGACCTGCTCAGCTTCTCCTACCAGGTGGCCAAAGGCATGGACTTCCTGGCCTCCAAGAACGTGAGTCCACGCCGACACACCTCTCTCTGAAACGCCTCCTACAAGTACATCGATACACACAACAACCACAAAACACACTCTTTAAGTAACACATGCTGCACTTGCAACTCGTTAACACACACACATTTGGAAGTAGACCGAGATCTCACAGAGAGAAACATTTATGCGGCACAGAGAGTGGCGTGTAAAGCACACAGCAACACAATACAAGACTTCTAGCCAGGGTATCTCAGCACTAAGATGATATTCATGCATGTGTGTGTGTGTGTGTGTGTGTTTCCAGTGCATCCACAGGGATCTGGCAGCCAGGAACATACTGCTGACTCAGGGCAGGGTAGCGAAGATCTGTGACTTCGGCCTGGCCAGAGACATCACCACGGACTACAACTATGTGGTGAAAGGAAATGTGAGTCTGAGCTAGCCGCACAGCTAGCTGTTAGAGACCAGGGGCCACACTTGCATTTTGCTCTCGCTTCATAGTATTAGCCATGAAACCAAGGTCAGTGAGCTGGGTGGCTTGTTTTTTAAGAAACTAGAACAACAACAAAAAACAGTTCCCATACATTTATCAAGTCAAATAGTTTCGTCACACGGTATTTCTAAAGATTGATGCTGTTAACAAACCCAGTCAGCTGTCCCACCTTTTAAGAGGTGGAGCTGCGAGCAATTCTGTCTGTCCCTGTCTGAAAAGTCAGACATTCCAGGGATGAGGTAGCGAGTCTTGAACACCAACGTGTCTTTAACCCATCTATCAAGTCCCAAGAACCTCCTACAGAGAGCTTGGGAACGTACAGGTTCTCTGACAGGTGTTATTGAAGTCATGATATGTTACTCTGAGTGGTTGGCAAGACTGATATATATATACACATATCTGCGTGTGTGTGTGGTGTGTGTGTAGTGACATCTCTACTAATTGCTACATTGAGAGATGTGAAGGTGTGGAGAACTCTGGGTGTGGAGTTGTGTGGGACAGAATGTGATCATGAGGCTGCAGATGTCGAAGGTGTGTATGTGTGTGCGTGTGTGTGTGATTATGGGTGTGTAATATGGTGTGGGATGATGTTTGTTTTCCTTAGGCTCGTCTCCCTGTGAAGTGGATGTCTCCGGAAAGCATCTTCGAGTGCGTGTACACCTTCGAGAGCGATGTGTGGTCCTACGGAATCTTGCTCTGGGAAATCTTCTCTTTAGGTAAGGTGTGCCCTACCTGTGGGTGTTTTCGCGCGTGTGTTTGTGTAGTTCATTGATGAATCTTGACTGTCCCACAGGAAACAGTCCTTATCCAGGTATGCCGGTGGATTCAAAGTTCTACAAGATGATTAAGGAAGGATACAGAATGGAAGCACCAGAGTTTGCTCCCAGTGAAATGTAAGCGTATATTTTGTTGTGTCGATGTGCTTTTCTGTGTTCGCGTGGATAAAAGTGTGCGGGTGGGAGTGCGTGTGCGTACATATGTGGGTGTAGGGGTGTGACTGTGTGTCCATGTGTGCGTAAAAAGTGTGCGTAAAAAGTGTGTGTATGTGAGAGAGAGCAGAGGGAGGAATGTGTGGGCGTGATAGTATGTGAGGGTTTGGGTACACAGGATAGCAACAGATGGCTCGTTCAAAGCCAGGAAAGTAGGGAGATGAGAGATGCTAATTGAAAACGTATCAAACAAAGACAGAAACTTTGTGACATGCAGGTTGAACTCCGCAAAATATGTAGCGCATACTTTGTATAATTGGAAATGTTGCCTGACAACAGTGTTTGCTCTGGCTTGGGTTTTTTGAAAAGTTGTAAGTTCTAAAGGGGTACATTTAAACTTTTAAGTTTTAATATTCACTCAGTCATTACAGGGAAAAAATAAACTGTAGCATTCCGGAGCACATATGCTACACCCACTCATCCACTGTGTGTGTGTGTGTGTGTGCGTGTGTGTGGGTGTGTGTGTGTGTGTGTGTGTGCGCGCGTGTGTGTGTGTGGGTGCAGGTACCAGATCATGAGGTGTTGCTGGGAGGCTGACCCGGTGCAGAGACCGCCCTTTAGGGACGTGGTGGAGAGGATCGAACAGCAACTGTCTGATGCCACCAAACACGTAGGGACCTCACCCCTCCTCCCCCACCTCTCCTCCTCCACTTCCCTGTACTCTTACCTCTCCTCCTTTTCTGAGGCGATGTAGGCAGGGTGGAGGCGATGTGGGCGGAGCTGAACTGTTTTTCCAAATAGATGCTAATCCTCCCTCCTTCCGTGGATGATTTTCTCTCTCTCTCTCTTTCTCTGTAGATCTATCTGAACTTCAGCTCCAGGTTCCCAGTGCATGCTGGGACGGGACCGAGCACGCCTGAGGACCAGACTACCCAAAATGCAGCGTTCCAGCGCCTCAACTCAGTGGGCAGCAGCAACGTGTCCTCACAGCCTCTCCTCTTCCACGACGTGGTGTTCCTGGAGGAGACCAGCCTCAGGGCCCACAGAGTGTAAGGACCCTGACCCTGACCCAGGGCTGCCCCTCCAAGTGCCTGCACCAAGCTGCTCCTAAGCCCCCCTCCCCCGTCACTATCCTGACTGGACCTGCTGAGGACCTGCTCCACAGCCAGCACCCCGACCAGACCTGGAGGTCTGGCCAGCTAGGACAGGGGCTCACCTGGAAGAGACGGCTCTGCCCCTGACCACTGTCTCACCATCTCTTCTGTCCATCCCCAAATGATCCCCACTCCCCCACTCCGCCCCACCACTCCTGTTTTTGTATCAGTCTGAAAATACATTTTGTTGCATTTTAAAGGAATTCATGGGAGATGGAAAAGTGATGATTTTCGTATTTGAATAACCCTGAGATTCTACTGTCATCTAGCTTGGCTGCTTCAACTGCATGAACTTTCGTCAGTATTATTATTATTCCAAACTTTCACCACTATGGTCATATGAAGAACGTTTGTGTCGGATATTTCACAAGTCTATGTCAATGCATCATGCTAGCGTTGCTTGAACGCGGTCTGCAATGTAAAGGTGTGTTCAGATCTCCGGTGTGTCCAACTGTTTGGATCAGGTTTGAAGGTACTGCAGTGTTAGTGTTTGTGCCTGTGTATATGTGTATAGACTGTCCTCGCTGAAGCGCTTAACGCTTACTCCGCCGTCTGGAAGATGGAAGTGGCGGGGAGACGTTGAAGCTATTCTACTTCTCTTCCTCGTGCTCTTCCTCCTCGTCTTCAAGACTGCTTCAGAACACTGGCACCAGGGGAGACTTTGTAAATGTGTAAATACAGATTCTTGTATAGGAGGCCCTTGTTTACAACACTCACTCAAGCAGGTACGTTCTGTCTTCAACATTCCTACTCACTCCCACACTATAATCCTCTCCTATAGTCTCTAATACTCCCCTATACACACATACACCCTCCTATAGACCCACACACGTCCACATTCTCTCCTGTCCCTCCCTGCTGATTAGAGATCAATCAGAAACTATGGAGGGTAACTATGGTGACTGTGATTTCTTTTTTGCTCGTCCAGTCACTAGGGCCCCTTCTGTCTTTCCTTTTCAGCCAATAGAAAGCTTTATGCTAATTTAAGATGCCAATTGGGGACTTTGCTGCACAGGGGGGAAACCAACCATAAGCTTTACTGTAAGACAGCGTGCTGCTCAAATATATAGCCAGTAGAATTCTGTGGGTTGTCATGGTTATCATGGCTCAGGTGTCTGTGGAGACAAGGCCAGATTACAGTAGTCCCTCTCTCCCTGCTCCCTTCACCCCCTCATCCCTCACTCGCTGACTTTCCAGAAGCCTCTGTCATCTGCCTCCAGCTGCTTCCTGCCAGGAACTCTGGCTTCAACATGCCCCAGCCGGAGGTCTGTCTGCCCAGACTCCCCAAACCAGGACTTCCCCTTCACTCCTGGTGTGGGGAGCACCTGGAGACCTCTCTGATTGAATACGTGTGTTTCTGTGTGCGCGCGTGTGTGTTTCTTTGTTTCGTGTCTGTGTGAGAAAGAGCGCGCGTGTATGCGTGTCCCATTTGTAGCTGAGCTTGTAAATCAGAGGTGCCACAAAAGGAATCATAATCATTACGTCCTGATCTTATTCCCGGAGCTGTTCTGTAAATATGAATGTGTAAAGGGTGCAGTGTTTTATCCGTGTTGTTTTCATATGATATGGTACATCTATGTTACTCCTAAAAACCAGCCTTTAGTACACAGTCTATCCCATAATATTATATTACTGCCTTTGGCAAACTTTTATGTTAAGGTTATATTAAGTACCATGTAAATAGATAGCAATACCTATTGGAAAAGCATGGTACATGAGAATTGCTATAAGATTAAGGTATATTAAGTGTAAGTGGTCTAAGTTATTACAAAAATGTTAGAAGACAAGTATGGAGGAGGGGTTTAAGGGGTGAGTGGATGTTAGAAAGGGGAAGTTGAAGTTTGAGTTATCGAACAAGGTCAACGTTCACATCCACTCAGCCCCTGCAAAGCTCAACCTTCACCAAATCACAGTTTTCACCCACGTATTAACTTATCCTGTCATGATGTTCATTTACATAGCAGTTCCTTATGGGCCCACAGCGTTGTTACTATAGGTATTGCTATGTAGTTCCATGGCCGGTCATGTAACCACATATAATGCAATGTAAAGTGTTGGTCTGGCTTCTATCTTCAGTGACACGAAAAGACTATTTTGTCCTTGTACTTGTCACATGATTTCACCTTAAAGCAAAGTTTAATTCTACAGTAAATCTATATTTTCAGATACTGAACCATTCTCTCAGTGTCCAGGAGGCCTCACCTCTGGTCACAGCAGGGTGTTCTAGACTGGTAGAACAGAATAGGCTTTCCTCAATTGTGTGCATTTTGCTGTATATTTAAGTGACCAATGAGGCTATGTGTGTTTATTACGCATACGAACGACAAGTTGCATCTCGTGTTTAATTTAAATAAAGACGTGTTCAATCGTTTTGGCATGAGCATTTTTTACATCTTAAAAACGTTTTGGCTTACAATAACATACCATTACAATACCATTATGTGGAAATAATCCTCAATAAAATGAACTAAGCTGAAAAGACGAGATCAAGCCATGTCTTTTCCATTCATGATCAAGGTGACTTCTTGAATGCGCTGAAGCTGCTTGATGTGTCCAGTTTCATGGTGGATTGGAGGCATATTGCCAGCCATCTGTGCCCTAACTGAGCAGGTGGTCCCTGGAGCATAGTCACGGAAACATACTAGGTCTCTGATTGGTGGCTCGCTGAGCTGTGATGCAACGTAGTACTGGGGATCTGAGCCTACTGTACTGTAGAATCAAATCAAGTTGCATTGATGTCGTCTTTTTTTTTTTACAAAAAGGAAAAAGCAAACATGGTCTCCGCACACGCTCACAGATCAGCACCTGCACGAGTAGGATCCTAGGATCTGATGTAGGAACAGGATCCTGAATCTGATGCAGGAACAGGATCCTGAATCTGATGCAGGAACAGGATCCTGAATCTGATGCAGGAACAGGATCCTGAATGCAAGGTCTCTGTCAAGATCTCTTTAACAATCCCCAGGAGAAAGAATTTGATTTGGCTTGAAATTGTAGCAGGGATTTAACCTTGTGTGGTCTGAGGGATTTGAACCAAAAAGAGCCTGGGGACAGATTACAGGACAGGACAAGCCAGTTCCACTTCGAGTCCCTCAAGGGAGACCGAGCCTCTATTGTTTCATCCTCTACAGACCTTCGATAAGACAGACAGGAAATCCTATCGTCGAAGCTGAGCTGAATGAATGCGTTCATGACTCAGACTGGTGAGTGGTCCGGAATGAGCCGCTGAAAAACACGCTGGCCTCCTCATGCCAAACCCACCTGCTGTTCAGAACAAATGGGATCCACATGGCTAGCTGCTCTGTGTTCAAGAATGCCCCCCGACACCCAACACATTGTTGATTACTACTCTAATTCTGTGGCTTTTTAAATATTGTGTCTGATTCGATTTGTTTATGTTTGTATTTATGCCGACAAGTCATGTTATGGATTTGTTTGACACATGTGTTAGGTATAGTGTTGGTGTAGTGTAGTGTTAGTGTTGTCTCCTCAGTGTGAGCTGATAAACACCTTATCACCCAGGATGACCTGAGTGGTCTCCTGAAGATCTAGATCACCCAGCCTGGAGGTCTCCATCACCCAGTCTAGAGGTCTCCGTCACCTAGTTTAGAGGTCTTAATCACCCAGTATGGAGGTCTCCATCACCCAGTCTTAAGGTCTCCATCACCCAGTCTGAAGGTCTCCATCACCCAGCCTGGAGGTAACCTTCACCCAGCCTGGAGGTAACCTTCACCCAGCCTGGAGGTAACCTTCACCCAGGCTGGAGGTAACCTTCACCCAGGCTGAAGATCCCCATCACACATCCCTCCTGTAAGTATCTATGTCCCAGCCCTCGCTTGTGCCTGAGGGAAGAATTAGACGTCAGTCAGGTATAAGTGGAGCACAATTTACTTGTTAGCCAAACTCCACTCATCTTTTGAGGTCTTCGCAACCTCGCAGCCACTCTCTGACAGAAGAACCAGCTGGAGATCCCATCTGGACCTGGGTGACGGACAGGGATGTAAAGTGTGTTCTTGGGACAGCAGGACTGAGTGAAGGGGTAGGTGTTCTGTGCCTCTTCGCTCCAAGCTTCATCTGTCAGTAAAGACAGATGGGAATGTTAGCCAGCCAGCCTGCACACGCCCCAGTGATCAGAGCCAAGCCCTGATTAGAGCAGAGAGACAGACGTACAGTACGGAACATGGATCGCTGTTATGCACCCATGACTACGCACAATCCAGAAACACACAATTTCCCTGTTAACAACGTTCGGTGAATTCCTCTTGTCTGTTTTCTACTCTAACCTAAGTGTTCCTGCTGCTCTCTATTTGCTAGGGTTGCGCTGTTGTGCCATGCCTAGTCTCTGACACGTGGTTACTATGCACCATGCCTAGTAAACACAGACCTTTCCTTGACTGGCCGTCAAATGTTAGAACTATGCACTTTCTTTGCTGATTTTCTGCTGTACGTTTGTGCTATTTTTGTGTTGCTTTGGATGAAAGTGAGCTGATTGAATTATATTTCAATGTAATCATGCGGATAATTTTTGGGTGCATCCTGGTTGTAGCCAGTGTTTGATATAGTTAACCCTATTGCCACCCCTAATTTAGTCTGTCATAGCTCATGGCAAACCCTGCGTGATTACACAACAACACTATCTACAGCTGTATCTGATGTGCAGAGCTGGTTGACAGGCACTGAATGGCAGGCCAGTCTACGGCTTCTTGGTCTCCATCCTCATGTAAAGACACAAGCAAAAACGCACGCTTCTCACTGGGGTTGCGTGACTATACAAGCAACCTTCATGACTGACTGCTGCTCTACTCTGTCATGGACAATGCCTGCCTCGTTGTTTTGATTTGGAGAATGTTCCTGCATTTCAGCCGTTTAACGGCGTTGGGGTGGTGGTGGTGGGTGGTGAGGGGGGCTACTACGTGTGCTTGTTATTGGGGACAGAGGGGCTGCAGTTTGGGGTGGCTGTGGCTAACCGACACTTCCCTCGTACACCCAGGTGCTCAGGAAGCCAGCGGGGGAAGGGGGACGGCGACCTGAGGGGTGACCCCTGGCAGCCTGGCAGACGTTCCAAGATAGCAGACCACAGCGGGGCTGGGGTGGTGTGAGGGAGGAGAGGGAGGAGGTGCTGGGGAGAGGGAGTAGAGAGGAGGGAGCGAGAGGGGGAGGGAGCAACAGGGCGAGAGAGAGCGAGAGTGGGCATGATTTATCTGAGTTGTGCGGCACTTCCTCATGTGGTAAGAGTTCCCTGAAAGACATTTTCTGCCCCCTCGCCCCCTCCCAGGACCCCATGTGTCTGTCTCCCGCCTCTGCTATCCTTCAGCCTGGCTCCAGAGTAACGTGATGCTGGGTGACAGTTGGAGTCTGGTTGCAGGAGTGCAGCGTGCAGGACAGCTAGCGAGCAGGCTGCTCTTTGGGTTTGGAGCTGCTTTGACAAGATATGTCAACGCAAAGGGTCATTATTTATGCTCAAGTGACCTCTGAACTCTCACCTCAGGCTTCAGATCAGAGCAGAGTTCAGCTTTCTCCAGGGGAACCATGACAACTGAGCTGAACTTTGCAGCCAGCACACACTACATGTATCAAGTGTGGAACCAATGGTTCTCCTTGTAGAGCATTCTGCTGGGTATAGTTCTCCTGGTGGAACGTTCTGCTGGGTGTGTTTCTCCCGGTGGAATGTTCCAGGTGCATTCCAGGAACGTGGAGATATCACCTGTCCACTCATCAAAGATTCAGCTGTACGTTGGAGAGGTGACAATGCTGAAGATAGGATTCCAGCTCCTGTTACCCTGCTCTCTATAGCTGTGACCCTCCTGGGCTTGAGAACACACTGATTATATGTCCTCATGCTTGTCACAGTCCGAATAGACAGAGTCCACCTTCCTGAAACCAGCTACTCAGTTACGTCTATTATGGTGGACACCGGTTTGGGTCCAGTAACCTTGCAGCCACACTGCCCTTTGTGTTTATTTAGTTTGACCCACGAAGAAGACATGCCGCCTTCCTAATGAGGTCGCAAACTCGAATGACCTCTGGAAATGTGTAATCTGAGGTTTGAAAGTGATGGATGCATAACTTGACCTATGTTGTGACATGTCTTTTCCCTCAAACGTGTTTATTTTACGTGAATGTTGAGCTTAAACCTTGTTTTGTCTGACTGCCTTTTTCTTCAATTAAAAGATTGTATTAAAAAAACAATATTTTGAATCTTTTTTTCATGTAACTTTATTACCAGATAAATCCATTGATATCCAGTTACAACCCTCAGTGGTGTGAGGTATGGACACTGGCGTCTCTACCCAGAGAGGGCGCCTGAGCATGGAGGGTACTGAGCGGGGAAACTCCACCATCTGCTCCTGCGGTCCCAGGAGGTCCCAGGAGGTCCCAGGAGGTCCCCGGAGGTCCCCGGAGGTCCCTGAAGGTCCTCGGAGGTCTCTGAAGGTCCTCGGAGGTCCCCGGTCCGTCCTCGTACCCTGCCGGCCGAGAGGGCGCGCAGGGAGACCGGCACACGCATGACTGGACCCACAGCAGGGAGACAGCAGGACCAGACTGGCCATCTGGATGGTTACCCTGTGGTGGAGAGAGGCCCGGGGGTTGGGAAGAGGCAAAGGCTGGGGGATACCTAGGGGAGAGGCCTGGTCCAGACCTGTTTAAACTGGGTGAAGCTGACAGCAGACACATGGAACTCCAGAAGCGCAAACTCTGTTCTCTTCCCGCAGAACCGGAACAACAAACCCAGAACGGCTACTGTTCTCCAGCTGCACAGACGCCTTTCGTCTGCCCATGGACAACGGGGGTCAGGCGGAAGGAGACGGTGGCACCCCACAGAGAGACGGAGGTGTCAGCCTGTCTTCTTTCAAACGTCACCTCTCACAACCTTCCTGCGAGGGAGTTCAAGCAACATAACGCGCCCTGTCTGTTCCACGTCACATCTGACTCGCGCTCAAAGGTCAGCAGTAATTTGTTGCGACTGAAAGGTTCTCATCTTATCCGACAGTGGTAGTTAAGTCTGGCCCCGGGGGCGGGCACTGTACGAACTCCCCTCAGAAGTCTGATGGACTGCTACTAACTGTTTCTTGGTATCCTCCAGAAGTTTCCTCCAGTCCGGTGAGTTTCTGCGTGTCTTCTCAGAGGGATTAGTTTGGTTAAAGGGTGCTTATCTGTAGTAATCTGCAAAGTCCTCCAGGACATTGCTTGTAAAAGGGGCTTTACAAAAAAATGCGTAAGGTCCGGTTTGTCAAAATACATTTCCTTGATAATAAGTCAATTATAGTTCTTTCACTGACAAACCATGAAGGACTCATTGAGGTTTGAAATCTTTTTTTTTTTTTTTGCAAGAGTGTTCAGGCCAAAACGAGGCTGAGCAAAGGTATTGCGCCATGACAGAGTCTATAACAAACAAATGGTTTAGTAAGAATGGAGAAGAAAGTAGTAGCGTAACATTAGCATGTCCGATCTGCACCTTTCTGATCTCCTCTTGCCGACCATTACAGTGTGGAGCGCACCTGCACATTCTTTCTCCAACCAGGGCCTTAGGCAAACGCTGTTTATGTTTTTGAAAATGTGTGAGAGACAGACAGAGAGAGTGAAGCATAAGTGAAGTGAAGTATATCTTTTCCGTTTTATGAACGCTCTCCCAATTTAATATCTGAAATGAAAAAAAAAGATCAATTGTGTAATTTCGGGACAATTCCCGTGAGCTTAAACGATGCCCATCATCTTTGGTTGAGTTAATGAGTGTTTGAAGCTGAAAGAGGCTTTCTCTCAGTCGGCGAGCATCCCAACATAAATCAGTCCTACTCCTCCTCACAACTGTTTAAAGATGTGTGTACCTCAGGGACACGGAGCCTTTTCAAGTGATCTTTTTGTTTATTACCGCTCGGAGAGAAAGGGGGCAGTGGGGGACAGAGGCCAGGGGGTGATGGGGGCCAGCTAATTAAATTAGGATTTAGGAGCCTGCTAAATGGAGACCCTGTGTCCTTACAGAACGTGGCTTTTAAGGAGAGAGGCTTTAGAGCACTTAGCTTCAGCTCCGCAAAGCTTCAGGGGTCTCTCCCCTCTCTCTCCTGTCTCCCCTCTCTCCCCCACAGCCCCCCTCCCTCCCCCAGTCCTCCCCCCACCTCTCTCTCTCTCCCCTTCTTCTCCCCTCTTCTCTTCTCTCTGCCTCTCTTCTCTTCCTCTCTCTCTCCTTCTCTCCCCTCTTTTTCTTCTTGCCTCTCTCTCCTTCTCCTCACCCTCTCTCTCTCATCCTCCTTCTCCTCTCTTTCTCTCCTATCTTCCTCTCTGCTCTCTCCTGTCACCTCCCTCTCTCCTTCTCCTCTCGCTCTCTACCTCTATTCTCTCCTCGTCCGTTCTCTCTTCTCTCCCCTCACCCCTCTCTCCTCCGTCTTTTCTCACTCTCTCCGGTCCTCTCTTCTCTCCTCTTCTTTTCTCTTCTTCTCTCCATCCCTCTCTTCCTCTTCTCTACCTCTCTCCCCTCCTACTTCTCTCCTCTCTTTCCTCTCTTCCTCTCTTCACCCCTCTCTCCTCTCTTTCTCCTCTCTCCCCTCCCCTACCCTAACCCCCCCTCTCTCTCCTCTCTTCTTTCCTCTCCCCTCTCTCCTCTATCTCCTATCTCCTCTGTTCTTCTCTCTTCCTCACTGTCTCTCTGTCTCTCCTTCCCTCTTCATCTCTCCATCCTTCCATCTATTTCACTTCCTCTTATCCATCCATCTCTCTTCCTCCTGCTCTCTTCTCTCTTGTTATTTCTCGTCGTTTGTCTCTTTTGTCTCTTCTCTCTTATCTCTTTCCTCTCCCTCCTCTCTCCTTTCTTTCCTCTCCCTCCTCTCTCATCTTTCTCCTCTCTTTCCTCTCCCTCGCTCCTTTCCTCTCCTCTCCGCTCCCTCCTCTCTCTCTCTCTTCACTCTCCTCTCACTCATCTCTCTCGCTTCTCAGGTGTCCTCTCCTCCTCTCTACAATCTGCTTTCTCCCTCTTTTTCGCTCGTCTTTTTCTCTCCTTCCTTCCTTTCCTCTTTCTCTCCTCTCCTTCCTCCTCCTCACTTCATCTCTCTCCTCTCTTCCACTCCCCTCCATCTACTCTCTCCTCTTTCTACTCCCTCTCATCTCTTCTTTCCTCTCCATCTCTCTATCTTTCTACTCTCTTTCCTTCCCCTCCTCTCTCGCGTCCTTCTCTCCTCTCTGCTCCCCTTTCCTCCCTTTTCCCTCCTCTCTCCTCTCCTTCCTCTCCCTCCTCACTCATCTCTCTCCTCTCCTTCCTCTCCCTCCTCTCTCATCTCTCTCCTCTCTTTCCTCTCCCTCCTCTCTCCTCTCCTTCCTCTCCCTCCTCTCTCCTCTCCTTCCTTTCCCTCCTCTCTCCTCTCCTTCCTCTCCCTCCTCACTCATCTCTCTCCTCTATTTCCTCTCTCTCCTCTCTCTCCTCTCTCTCCTCTCCTCCCCTCCTCTTGTCTTCAGGCTCACATCCTGTTGTTGCCAAGTCAGCACTCTTCCTTCCCAGCTGCAGCATCTCTGAAGTGTTTACTCCGCCTAAACACACACACACACACACATATATCATACTGTACACACACACACACACACACACACACACAAATGCTCCATTGTACTCTATGCAAACACCACACATGCATACACACATTTGTACACTCTATTGTACTGCCTACGCTGGCCTTATCTCTTCCTGTCTGCACACCTGCGTGATCACAGTTCTGCTTCCAGGGACTTTGGGAAAGTCCTGTCCAGACACTTGCAGTATCAGTCCCCTTTAACCAGGGGCCAGCTTTCTCTGCTCTGTGTTAGCGAGAGCTGCCTGGCTGACCTCATAGCCTTGCAGGGGTTCTTCTGACAGCATCGCTCGGAAGGAAGCCGTGGGAATCACGACAACAAACACACTTCCCGACAGGGAAAGGGTCTTACGGATAAACAATCTTGTGATTTGATTGGTTGGGATTTTGTTCCGCAGCGCTGCTGTCTCTGAGCTGAGGGACGCAGTCCTTCTCAGCGCTGTGTTTTTCCGGGGGCATAGAAAACACTTATACACCCTCTCTCACTCTCATTCACTCTCTCTGACACACATCCACTCTCTCTCACTCTCATTCACTCTCTCTCACACACATGTAGTCTCTCTCACACCCACACGCATTCTCTCTCTCAAGCACACACGCACGCACACACACACACACACACATTCAGCTGTACAGAGAGAGCAAAGGGACGTATGAGTGTCCGGTGAGAACTCTGATAACCTAAAAAGGTCTTCCTGCACAGCTGTGCTTCTCACACACTCCCTGGTCTAGTACTGAACACACACACACACACACACTCATGCTTCCTCTCTCTTACATATATACGTGCACACGTGTACACTCACACTGGACTATCTGCTCATGCATGACATGCAAAGTTGCTGTTCCTCGGCAAAATAAACAAGCCATCTAGGAGATAGATACAATGACAGTCTGTCTCCACGTCAGCTCAATGGTTGTCACGAATCTTCCCGGAAGGAAGAGACCAACTTCAGAAACGACGTAGGAAAGAAAACATCCTGATGCTTTCTAAATAAAGACCTCCAGTGTCATTCCCTCCTCTGCCTCCACCATCCCCTGCCTCTCCCACCCCATCCTATGCCCCCTACCTCTTCCTGCCTCCCCCTACCTCCCCTGCCTCCGGAAAGGGTCTTACGGATAAACAATCTTGTGATTTGATTGGTTGGGATTTTGTTCCGCAGCGCTGCTGTCTCTGAGCTGAGGGACGCAGTCCTTCTCAGCGCTGTGTTTTTCCGGGGGCATAGAAAACACTTATACACCCTCTCTCACTCTCATTCAACTGCTCTGCTGACACACATCCACTCATCTCTCACACTCTGCATTCACTCTCTCTCCAACACACATGTAGTCTCTCTCACACCCACACGCACACAAAACACACAAACAAACACACGCACGCACGCACACCCACACACTACATACACACATTCAGGCTGTACGTAGAGAGCAAAGGGACGTATGAGTGTCCGGTGAGAACTCTGATAACCTAAAAAGGTCTTCCTGCACAGCTGTGCTTCTCACACACTCCCTGGTCTAGTATCTCACACACACACTCATGCTTCCTCTCTCTTACATATATACGTGCACACGTGTACACTCACACTGGACTATCTGCTCATGCATGACATGCAAAGGTGCTGTTCCTCGGCAAAATAAACAAGCCATCTAGGAGATAGATACAATGACAGTCTGTCTCCACGTCAGCTCAATGGTTGTCACGAATCTTCCCGGAAGGAAGAGACCAACTTCAGAAACGACGTAGGAAAGAAAACATCCTGATGCTTTCTAAATAAAGACCTCCAGTGTCATTCCCTCCTCTGCCTCCACCATCCCCTGCCTCTCCCACCCCATCCTATGCCCCCTACCTCTTCCTGCCTCCCCCTACCGTCCTGCCTCCACACTGCCTCCCCCTACCTCCCCCTACCTCTCCTGTTTCCCCTTGTCTCCCCTGCCTCCCCCCACCTATGCCCCTTACCTCTTCCTGCTCTCCCCCTACCTCCCCTGCCTCCTCCCGTCTCCCCTTGTCTCCCTGCCTCTCCTGCCTCCCCCTGCCTCCAGCCCTCCTCCTCCCAAACAGCTAAATGACATCATTAGAGATTTCTGAATGAAGTAAAACGTCCAGGCTTATCTTCCCTCCGCCAGAGCGGCCATTAGACAATAACATCCTGCAAACGATATCGTGAACCAGAATGGATAATTGTGGCATGAAATAGTGTTGTGAAAATCTAGTGTGATTGCTTTGGCATCGCTCAGCGAATGCTGTGATGACAGCTGTAGAAGTGTTGGCCCCCCAACCAATTGAAAACCTGTGAGAACACTACTCGTTCCTGAGAGGATCTTCATAGTTCCTGAGAGAACCCTGTTGGTTCCTGGGAGAACTATATAGTTCCTGAGAGAACCCTGTTGGTTCCTGGGAGAACTATATAGTTCCTGAGAGAACCCTGTTTGTTTTTCAGGGAGGGTTTCACTAGTCAGACTGACGGGAGATGGAGAGCTGATCATGGGAGAGAGGATGTAAGACACTTGTACATTCAGTTCTGGTTTCATGTGTTTCCAAGCCTTGATCTCCAGTATATTCATGTTGCTTTAAGCCAAATTGTGTATCTAGTTTTCATATTTCCTTCAGACTCCCTGATGTCATCAAGATTATATGTTTTTCTTAATAAACTTGATATCTCTGAAGCTCTTTGAATACAATTTATATTCTGGTATGTGAATATTTTTGAATTAAGATCCACTGCAACGGTCAAATCTAATATTGAAGAGACATGTGCATCTCTGTCTGCATTCCTTTACTAACCGACAACAAGAGAAGTACATAGTGTTCCCAGTGCTGCCTATGAATCTTTGTATTACTGATTGGTTACTGACTAACAAGCTGATTACTGATTGGTTACTGACTAACAAGCTGATTACTGATTGGTCACTGGCTAACCTGCGGACGACAGATTGTCTTCTGGTGAACCTGAAAAGCTGAGGTGATAGGAATCAGCCGTCACCATGGAGACGGCTGGAAGAAGCGACAGGTCATTGTCGCAGTACCAGAGATGAAGACCGATCGCTGATGATCTGATTGGGCCACGCAGACAGCAGCCTTCCATCACTTGGACGAGGAGGAGAAACACGAGGGGTGGATCTCAGTGGATAGAGCATGTGACTTCAGCCCCATGTACTCCCCATGTACTGCACGACGCTATGGCTGACTGCCCACATGAAGTTGAATTATTATTTTGCAATGCAGGATGACCATGGGTCCACAGCGCCCCCTGCTGTTGAATAGGCTGGAGGGCAACGCTGTATATGGAAATAATACTGAATAACAAAAGCAAATTTTAACTTAAAGTTACATAAGTCACATACCATGTAACCCCATTGTAACTTTTAGTAACTAGTAACTACCATATGTGCAACTTCAACCTTTTAAGCACTTGCACTGACAGGGGCTGCAAGGAGCCAGACTTGTTTTTGCACAATCTGAACACTAGAGGGCACTAGAGTCTGATCTCTCAGGCATCAGAGTCTCTGCTGCATGTAACATAGAAAAGACAGTCGCTGTTTGTTTGCTGTGTGTCATGTGCACATTGGAGCATTTGTGCATGCCTGTGGGTACGTGTATGTGTGCTGGGGGAGGGGTGATGGGTGATGGGGGCAGGAGTGTTTGGGAGGGGGGTACAGTCTGTAGAGTGTGTGTTGGGGGAGGGGTGATGGG
>BROE01000028.1:7145315-7188990 GCA_036571765.1 Plecoglossus altivelis
ACACACACACACTCCCCATGTTCAGGTATTGTCTGTTCATAGTCTGATGGAAACAGGAAAGATGGAAGTAGATGTACAGACTGCAATGGTACAAAAACTGTGTTTGATAAAACCAACCAAACATATTACAGATTTAGTTTATTTAACAGGCTCATCAGAAAAGTGCTACGGAAAGTTGCTAACGGAAAAACAAGTTTAGTTACTATAACAAGGAATGTTTTTGTAATAAACTATGACGCAAGAACAAACCGCAAAGTTTATCTTCTCTCTAATTCATTTTTCCCCCACTGGTCTTTGACATAAACTTCTTGCAATAAAACAAAATTGACAGAATAGAGACAGAAAAAAAATTCTGAAAACCTTCACACATTCAATTGTCTTAAATCCCAGTTGCTATTTCCTGTCCTGGAGGAAGTGGAGGGACGCCCTCAGGAAGTAGGTTTTTCTGTAGTAAAATTTAGATCACAGGAGTCCAGGAGTTCTAGCCAGAAGCAGACACTCTATCTGGTCTCTTTCTGAAATATATCTGGTCTCTCTTTGTTCTCTCTGGTTTATCTCTGTTTTCATATTGCTCTCTCTTTGATCTCTCTCTCCGGTCTCTATATTCTCTCTGGTCTATCTGATCACTGGAATCTCTCTCTGGTCTCTCTTTGGTGTCTCTCTGATCTGTCTAGTCTCTCCCTTCTCTCTGTGGTCTCTGTCTGGTTTCTGGTTATGTGAGGGTTGGATTGGTTGAAGGTTGGGTTGTGTGAGAGTTTTGTTGTGTGACTGCAGAAACAACATCTTTCTTCCTAAATTAAAATATTTTCCCTAGTCTCAGACATGGACCTATTTCACTACCACACAATTGACAGAAAATAGAAAGAAAACACAACGAAAACATTTGCTCATTCAATTGTCCTAAATCCCAGTTACTGTTTCCTGTGCTGGAGGAAGTGGAAGGACGGCCTCACAGGAAGTAGGTGTGTCCACAAGACTCAGTTCCCAGACCCCCAAAACCCCAAACCCTGTCTGTGTAAACAGGTTAGCTTTATACAGGCCCCTAGTCCCTCAGCCGCTCGGTCCTCCAGCCTCTCAGTCCCCCAGCCTCTCAGTCCCTCAGCCTCTCAGTCCCTCAGCCTCTCAGTCCCTCAGCCGCTCAGTCCCTCAGCCTCTCAGTCCCTCAGCTGGTCAGTCCCCCAGACTCCCAGCCTCTCAATCCCCCAGTCCCCCAGCCTCCCAGACACTCAGTCCCCCAGCATCTCAAAGCTCTCACAGTAGAATTATCCCACATTACTCTAATTTTCCTACTGAATATATTACATGTATCTCCAAACAAAAGTAAAACATTCCCACCAGCCTAGTGAACAAGGCTGCATGTGCTGTGGCAGTAGCTGCTGCTAACTAGAGAGTTTGGCTGAGAGGTTTACAAACCCTGTTTCAAAATGGGGGTGTCTGTGTGTGTGTGTGTGTGTGTGTGTGTGCAAGAATGTGTATGTAAATTATTGTGTGTGTGTATGCAGGTGTGTATCTGTGTTTATGCTCTATGTGTACGTAATTGTTTTGTGTGTGTATATCTGTGTGAGTAAGTGTGCATGAGCTTGTGCATGTGCTTGTATATGAGAGTTGTGTGCAGGTGTTGGGGTATACTATGGGTGCTGGTGGTGCAGTCGCTACACAGGAGGGGTGCTGTAGCGGACATCGACAGTGAACTTGGTCTTGGTGGCCGGCGGCTTCTTCTGCATGTGATGCTTTAGAATCATCTCCTCATTAGCATATATAGGGGCGTCGGCATCATCTGAGTGGTAGCCTGACTGGTACCCGCTCGTCTGATTGGACGACTCGGACTCCAGTGACTCCTTACTCTTGCAGCGCAGCAGTTGACTGAGGAACCAGGAAGTATTGTTTAAGACAGGAAATGACATCAAGTAGACCAGCAGATATCGCAGTTCTGCTCTCACCTGAGGGTTCGTTGGGTCTGATGACCCAGAACCTTCATCTCATCCTGTGATAGGCCCACGCCGCTGTCAGTCAGGCCCTCCTGTAGAACGCAGAACATCAGTTGGTAGCTCATATGTAAAGAGGACGGACATCGTTCTTGACCTTGGGGACACTTACCATGACAACCCCATGACTGACAGGAATGTCCTCAAAGGTCTTCACACTGATAGGACGACTGCACCTGTCACTCTGTTGGGAGAGCCTACAAGAAGGATAAAGGGGCGGGACACTTGATAATTCTAAGAATTGTAAGAGATCGTTGGTGATTATGAGAGATTGCAAGCGATTGTAAGAGGATGAGTTTGGGTTTGCGAGAGTCTGGGGACACCAACCCGAGGGACGGAGCGTTATCATAGTGGACCTGGGGGTCCAGGGCAGCGTCTCTGCGGGCTTTGACATACGGACGACAGGGGTCAGAGGTCAGAGATCCCTGCAGTTCTCCGTCTGTCAGAGGGATGTAGTCCTTCCCCCCCTGGACACACACACACACATAAGTATGAATACACCCACACATACACATTCATGCAGTCGCACACACCCTCATGAATACACAAACATACTCACACACACATGAATATACAGAGACACATATGGGGTCGTACTCTAGTCTCAGACACACACTCTGGGTCACACACACACACACACACGCACACACACATACACACAGTGGGGTCACCTGTAGAGCGCTGGCCTGTAGCAGGAGCCCTAGGTGGTGCACCAGCTCAGCGAAGGTGGGTCTGTCAGAGGGGCGGTCCAGCCAACAGTCCAGCATGGTCTGGTATCTGACACAACAACACAGGGGTCAGGGGTCACCCTACATTCATGTCTAGCCCATTACAACAGCAGTGGACTAGCTTGAGTAGTACACACTATATTAGCTGGGCTTGTATACACTACAGTAGCGTATTCGTTAGAGCAATACACACTACACAACATAGAATGGAAACTTTGGGTGGTACACATTACAGTGACCAGGGTAGGACACACTACAGTAGTGAACTGGTTAGGGTCGTACACAGTAGTTAGGGAGCATTGAGTTACTCACATCTCAGCAGTGGCGTAGTCTGGTGCCCTCATCCTGGTGCCTTCTCTCAGTCGGCGGCAGAATGACTCGTCTATGCCCACGCCCGGGTACGGAGACGCCCCTAACCCAGAAAGAGACCAGTACAGTTACAACATACCTCCCTTAACCCAGGAAGAGACCAGTACAGTTACAACATACCTCCCTTAACCCAGGGAGAGACCAGCACAGTCACTACACACCTCCCCTAACCCAGGGAGAGACCAGCACAGTCACTACTCACCTCCCCTAACCCAGGAAGAGACCAGCATAGTCACTACACACCTCCCCTAACCCAGGGAGAGACAAGCACAGTCACAACACACCTCCCCTAACCCAGGAAGAGACCAACACAGTCACTACACACCTCCCCTAACCCAGGGAGAGACCAACACAGTCACTACACACCTCCCCTAACCCAGGAAGAGACCAGCACAGTCACAACACATCTGTCCTAGCTCCAGTATTCTACAGCGCTGAGCACAAGGTCAACATCTAAAGTGAGCCTGAGGCGTTACCCAAAGAGAAGATCTCCCAGAGCAGCACTCCAAACGACCACACGTCGCTCTGCGTGGTGTAGACCCGGTCAAAGATGGTCTCTGGAGCCATCCACTTTAGAGGGAGGCGTGCCTGTCGGGGGAAAAGACACACAGAACACACACACACTGTCAGGGAGCACTGTGTCTAGAGGCAGCTGCGTTCAGATGTAGTGTTTCGTGGGTGTGCACGACCCCTTACATCTCCTTTGCGGACGTAGTCGGGGTCTTTGTAGACGTCCCTGGCCAGACCGAAGTCGCAGATCTTCACCACATTGCTCTCGGATAGCAGGATGTTCCTGGCTGCCAAGTCTCGGTGTATACACTGTGATCACACACGCATATACAAACACACACACGCACAAACACACACACATGCACGAACACACACATGTACAAACACACGCACAAAGACACTCAATTCTGGGATAGTGATAATGTATGAAAAAATGTATAATCACTGCGTGTGCACACACTCAGACTCCAACAGAAACACCATGACACATTTAAAGAAACACACATAGTCCCACAGGTCAAATGTCAGGGGTCAAACCTTGCGTGAGGACAGGAAGTCCATGCCCTTGGCCACCTGGAAGCTGTAGCTAATCAGATCCTCCATGGTCAGGTGGTCATAGTCAGAGCTCTCTGTGATCACATGACACAGCACGTTCACACATCACCTGAGGTCACATGATACAGTAATGCCTGAGAGCTTCTTCTCTCATCCTTTCTAAGGTTCCAAGGCGTCTGTACCTTCGTCCTCAGGGGGCCTGATCCCCTTGGTCACCCCTCTGGAGCCCACCGCGGTCCCCGTGCAGATGTCCAGCTGCGCGCTGGTCCCCAGACCCAGGTCTCCCTCGGCCAGGTACCCCTCAGCCAGGCCCCCTTCTGCCAGGGTCCTCTCTACGCTGAGCCACTGTTGGTCAGTACATAGCTTCCTCCTCTGTCCAATGGAGAGACATGGGGGAATGTGGAGGTTGTTGGTTGAGGTTGTGATGAGGTTGTGGTGTGGTCAGGTTGTGGTGAAATTGCAATGTGGTTGTAATAAGGTTGTGCTGGGGTTGTGGTGAGGTTGTGGTTGAAGTGAGGTTGTGGTTGAGTTGGGGCGAGGTAGTTGGTTGAGATGGTGGTTGAGGCAGTGATGTCAGTTTATGTACCTTGAATGGGCTGTACTCCCCTCTCTTGCTCTTCAGATAACTGGAGAGGTTCCCATTTTTACAGTACTCCACTATCACCATCAAAGGACCTGCAGAGGAGGTGGTGGAGGAGAGGAGGACAAACAAGGTCAGTATGTGTGTATGTGTGTGTCTGTATATGTGTGTAGTGTGTGGTGTCTGTGCATGGTGTGTGATGTGTATGTCTGTATATTTGATGTGTATGTGTGTGTTGTGGTGTGCATGTAGTGTGTTGTGTATGTCGTGTGTGTATGTGTGGATGTCTGTACATGTGTGGGTATGTTTGTATGTCTGTACATGTGTGTGTACATGTGTGTGCTATGTACCATGTGTGGTATGATGTGTGTGTCTGTACATGTGTGTGTAAGTGTGTGTCATGTGTGTGTCTGTACATGTGAGTGTGATGTGTCCTCACCCCCAGGCTTGGTGCAGGCCCCCAGCAGGTTAACCACGTTCAGGTGATGTCCGATGTGGATGAGAATCTTCAGCTCTGACATCAGAGCCCGGTACTCACTGGAGGTGGCTCCCTCTGCAGACGACAAAGACATCAGTAGAGGTGTATATGTGTGTGTAAGTGTTGGTATGCTTGTTGTGTGTTAGGTGTGTGTATGTTGTTTGTAGTGTGTGTAGGTGTGTAGGTGTAGGAGTGTGTGTAGGGTGTGTATGTGTGTCTAGGGTGTGTGTATGAGGTGTGCATGGGGTGTGTGTATGAGGTGTGCATGGGGTGTGTGTATGAGGTGTGTATGTGTGTGTAACATGTGTGTTCTGTGTGTGTGTTACTTCACCGTTCAGCATCTTGACTGGTAATATGATGTGTATACATGTGTGTGTCTGTGTGTGTGTACTCTCACCTTTCAGCATCTTGACTGTAGATATGTGTGTATACGTGTGTGTGTCTGTGTGTGTGTACTCACCTTTCAGCATCTTGACAGCCACGGTGGTGCACGTGGTGTTCTTCTCTATGCCGAAGGCAGCCGCTTCCACCACCTGTCCAAACGCCCCTCGTCCCAGAGGATCTCCTGCCCCACAGCACAGCACCAGCACACACAAGGCATCAGAACCTGACCTGGTCCAACACCTTCCAATGATCCCACAATGGCATCTAGCAAAGACCATCGCTACCCCTGGTCTGTCAGCGCTGGGGAATGAACCGACGACCCTCTGTAGGAGGGCCTCTGTCACCCAGCTCTGTCTCACCCAGCTTGAGTCTGTCCCGGGGGAATTCCCACTTGCTGGCATCGTACGTCAGCCTTTCACAGTGCTCATCCATGGGCATGTCCTCCGAGTCCAGGATGATAGACAGGTACCCGGTCTTCAGGTCTCCACCACTGGGCTGGGAGGGAGGGGGTGAGGAGAGAAAGGAAGAGAGAGAGACATACATAAAGAAGAAGATCGGAAGAGAGAGTTGAAACCCAAGACAGAGAGAAAGGGATAGCAAATAGTGGCCCTTTAAGAGCCAGGATATGGTCTCAGTGAGTAGGGGCCCCTTAAGAGGCCGGGCTGGCCCAGAGAGCTTACGTGATCTGCAAGAGCAGAATGAGCCTCTGTTGTTGCTGAACACAAAGGCAACAAGGCAGCGGGCCAGACCAGTCACTTCTGATCACTCAGACCCTCTGTGTGTGTGTACGTGTTTGTGTGTGTCTGTGTGTGTGTGTGTGTGTGTGTGGAGGGGGGGGTGTACGTGTGGGTGTGCATGTGCAGGTGAGTGGGTGGGGTGGGGGTGAATGTGCATGTGTTAGCATGTGTGTGTGGTAGCATGTGTGTGTGTTAGCATGTGTGTGTGTTAGCATGTCTGTGTGTTTGTTCTCACCCTCTTTCTGCTGCGGATGACAAAGACGATCAGAAGCCAGAAGAACATGGCGATGACCACAGAGCCGATAGGAATGATCAGCTCCACATTGGTCTTCTCGTCAGCTCCTGTAACCAGCACAACTCACACTGAAGCCTGACTCATATGAATCACCTCCTGTAACCAGCACAACTCACACTGAAGCCTGACTCATATGAATCACCTCTTGTAATCATCGCATCTCACAATGAAGCCTGACTCATACAAAAACAATGTTCCCTCTTTGTCAGCGCAAACCAAAACAACATAGTGAACATCATAATAAGGCATATCCAGTATTGTGTTACATAATTAATAATTTTGTTCTCGAGGGCTAGGCAGTCAGTGAAGGAATGCTTCTGGTACAGTATTCATGTAGAATTATTGTCATGTATGTGTGGGTAACAGTGTGGGTTTTACTCAACTTCTTACACTGAAACTTACAGCACCGGAGCTGGCGAGCAGACTGAAGTCATCTAGACACAACAGTAGTTGAGAGTTGTTACAGGACCACTGCCAAAGACAACTGGGAGAAACCCTGTCCGGTCAACAAGACCCTGCTACTCATTGTCTCCCCGCTTGTCTCTCTCCCTCCACCTGTCTCCACCTCCCCTCCATATCTCTCATACACCCCTTGCCGGCATGCCCTCCCTCTCTCTCTTCCTCCATCTTTCCCTCCATCACTCCCTCCTTCTCACTCTTTCCCTCCCTCCCTCCCTCCACCTCTCCCTCCCTCCACCTCTCTCTCCCTCCCTTTGTCCTTCCAACCCCCCCATCCCTCCCTGCTGGTGTAGAAAGTGCCTGTGTGTGGGTGGACCTTGTTAGGGCTCGAGGTGGGCTGCTTGTTAGCGTGCTGGCGCCAGTGACACAGAGATTGAGGGAGAGTCACGTAGGCCTGTCTGCCGGCCTGCATGCCTTCCTGGGGCCGGGGCCAGGGCTGAGGCTGCGAGTTGGGGCTGGGATCGCGACTGTGAACGGGGCTGGAGGTGAGGCCAAGGTTGAGGCCCGGGGCTATGGGGGGGGGCCTCAGTCCTGGGGTTGACACTGGGAATAAGGGCCAGGGCTAGGGCCAAGGCTGGAGGCTGGAGACTGGGGCTCAGGGCTGGGGCTAGCCTCACCCTTTGTCCTCCAAAATTCATTGTGTTCAGATTTAGAGGTTCTCAGGAGGAAGTAGCTAACAACTTCCTGTCCGTCAGCAACAAGGTTATTCTGGAACTCCAACTTTGATATGAAACAAGGGGATGAGAGGCAACAGCTAGAAATAGATTTGAAACAGAACAGGCTGTAGGGCCAAGACACAGGGAGAACTCTGTGGAACACAGTTGGAGTTTGGTCGGCACTGTCATTAAAACAGAACTATTGCTACTATTTCTACCATATCCCTACCGATTGCAATCTTTGGGCACATCAATTCCCTTTGTAAATACCCTGCCACTAATAAAAAATGACATACATTGTGTATATCTGTAGGAAGGTATAACATTCTGACCTTGTGGCTCCAGGTATGCGAGGGTTGATAAGGGACTGACCTGGTGTTAGAGTCTGAGAGGGTTCAGAAGTATTGGCCTGGTGTGAGGAGGTGTGTGGGTGTTAGGGAGGTGCACACCTTGTGTGAGCAGGTATGCTTGGGCGGAGTCGCAGCCCTGGCTGTTGCAGGCAGTGCAGGTGTACAGACCTCCGTCCTCCCTCTTCACACGCTGGATGGTCAGAGTCCGATTCAGAGGGCCCAGCACCACGCCTGGATGCACATGAACCACTGAGTCAACACGCTTACAACTGGTCAGGGTCGGGGCAAGGGGCAGGGGCTTGGGGCTAGATCTGGGGCTGGAGCTAGGGCTAGTGGAGATGCTAGGGTTAATGTTGGTAGCTAGATCTGGGGCTGGGGACTGGAGCCTGGGGCCTAGGGGCTACAGTCTGGGGGCCAGCACTCACCTGAGCCCTCCACCAGGCTGTGGTTGTCCTTGCTCCACACCACCGTGGGGGTCGGAGTTCCTGTCACCTGACACTCCAGTGTCGTAGTGGCGCTCACGTTCACCCTTTGCTCCGTCAGGTTGGTCAGGATCCTGGACACCTCCAGAGCTGAGACACACAGAAGAGGAGTCACACCCTGGACCAACCCTGGAGTAACCCTGGAGTAACCCTGAAGTAACAGTGGAGTAACCCTGGAGTAACCCTGGACTAACCATGGAGCAACCCTGGGCTAGCTCTCATCCTGGACTAACCCCAACCCTGGCCTAACTTTAGGTCTGGCATGATGTAGACCTTTTAGTGTGAGGTGCCTGAGGAGGCAGGTCTTCTCCCCAGTCTTGATGCTCTCCAGCTGGCAGACATACAGGCCCTCGTCCTGGCGCGACACGTTGGCCAAGGGCAGCTCCAGGGACACGTTGGTGTCATGCAGGCCCGTGAGCAGGGCCTGGGGCAGGGCCTGGGGGGGCAGGGTCAGGGTGCGGCAGGGCTGTACGGCTAGATGCTCCTCCGTCTGGGAGACGTTGGCCAGGCGGAACCAAGCCAGGTTCCTGTAGAGAAGGGGGTCCGCTTTGCACCGCAGCACCACATGGTCTTGCTCAATGGGCTCCGGGGACGGAGACACGCTCAGCTCCAGACCACCTGCACATACAAACACCCCCCCGCAGATACACACACCAATACACACACCCACCGATACACACACACACACACAAAGGAGCGCACGCATACGAACACACACACAGGTGCGCACACACAGGAACACACACAAGAACACACACAAACATCACTGATGGGCTAACGGGACACAGACTCAGCGGCAAGGTGAACCATGCCGACACCAGAGGCCAAAGGTGACCAGACACTCACGTGTCACATGGAAGAAGATGTTGCGCTGGTCCCTCCCAAACTTGTTGCTGGCGACGCAGCGATAGAGAGTGTTCTCCTCAGCCCGGTGGATCTTCAGAGAGCTCACAGCCTGCAAGGAAACAGGAAGTGTCCTAACCCCCGCAGGCTCAAGAGACTGTGTAATGTAATGTCATCTGACCACAATGCACTGTGATAACCCAAAGGGATTTACAGGGGGGGGGGGTTCATCTGTGGCCTGTGGTTACTGTGTGAGATTGGTGTGAGTTGGAGATGATTACCTTGTGTGATTGGTCAAAGTCTGCGGTGATGTCATAGCCAGGGATCTGCCTGGTGCTGTTGCTGATGTCCCTCCAGTTGGTACACTCAGCCAATGAGAGCTCAGAGATCACGCCCCCTGACCTGCCAACACAAACATCACTGCTGTTTATAATAAGACAATACTGTATACCTGAATCTGCTCTCCATGGGGTTATTGTAGGCGAAGTTACCCCATGTGTTTACACATTGGTCTGGGCGGGAAGGCCAACCAACACAGGACTACAATGGACACATGGCCCTGACTCAAACAATGAGTCCAGACACACTGCTGAAAGAGATACACAGATATAGAGGAGATAGACAGTACATACAGTATGTGCTGCATGCGTTTCAATGTGTATGTATATATATGTGTGTGTGTGTCAAAGGAAAAATCAAGAGCTGAGCTGAGTGACTGGGTGGTTTGAAGGAAGACAGGAAGCCAGCCAGAGGAAAGAGTCCTTTAGACAGCGAGGTTGGTGGGAACAACAGGAAGTGGACAGGAAGTGCTGAGATGTACAGGGAGGAGATAAGGTCCTTCTGAGAGTCAGCCCTGACAGCTGCTGTCAACACCCAATCACTGCACACCCTGACACTGTCATCCAATCAGAAGCCTTGACCAGTTACTCCCACTGGTGTTCTACGTATCTGCTGACAATGAGAGTCTAGCTCTTGCATGCTCTCTCACACACACACACACACATACACATACACACTCTCCCCAGCAGTACTGCATACGCTCAATGCCACAAACATACTTTCACACTAACAGATACACATGGACACACTCTCACAGTACCTCACATGATGACACACACACACACGCACAATGACACACACACAGCTTACTGGAAGGCACTGGGGCAGTCCTCCTTGGGCATCCACTGCCACAGGATGGTGGCTGGTGTGGGGATTCCTCTGGTCGTGCACCTGAGGGTGGGGCTGCTGCCGTACATGTACACGTCTGTATCCATGGCAACGTCCTTCTCCAGAATATGGGGGGGCACTGCGGGATACGTATTGTTGGTGACAGCGATCCTTAAACACAGCTCATGCAGGGGCACAACTACATGTCTACACATACGCACTCACACAGAACCAGATATGCACAGCGCAGCGCCGCACGCACACAGACACACATCGTCCCTCACCGCGCACACAGCACCAGCCCCCCCCCCACCCCCCACCCCACACACACACACACACTCACTATAGACCATCAGCTGGTAGGAGCGTCTCTTCTCCTCCCGTGTGAGCTTGTTGGTCAGCACCACCGTGTAGTTCCCAGCATCCTGCTCCGCTACATGGTAGATAGTGAGGCCGTCTCTGGCCGGCCTCATCCGGTACTCATCCTTCCGCACTGCCTGGCCGTTCTTGAACCTGCACAGAAGAAGGGAGGAGAGCTGACACACAGGCAGTGATGCGGTGCCTGCGCACATTTTGGCCGTGGTGGTTAGCGTATCTGGAGGTGGATGCGGGTTTGAAATCCCCCCTTATCCGACCATCGCTTTTGGTATAAATGATTATGGTACATTCTGACCCTAATGACGTACGGTGATGTTATCATGCAGTTACTGTTATACGACGCTAATGGCGTGATCGCCTTACCAGCGGACGTTGGGTTCAGGGTAGGCGAAGTACTTGACAGGGATCTTGGTGGTGGGTTCTCCTACATTCACCTCCAGAACTTTCCTCCATGGCTCTTCCATCTCTATGAAAGGCTTTTCTACGGATGACAACAACAACAACAACATCTCAGTCTGGTGAAGCCCAGTTCAATGAGGCCTCTCATGACCCTGTATCAGGTTCTGGAAACCAAACCATAGGATTAGCCTTCACCACAGACTGCTATAGATGTAGGGTGCTCTACCATAGACCACCACGGTTGCTGAGCTGGTCAGAACCATTTGACCGCTGGAGGCTGTGCAGTTGTAGGTTCCACTCTGGTTGACTGTCACGTTCTCCACCACCAATGTGTTGGACAGTTCTAGAGAGTTCCACAGTTTTTTCTTGTGGGACAGAGTGTAGTATGGCACCGAGCCATTCCTCCAAGCCTGCAGAGGGGAACAACACAGGCTTCAGAACCAGGACATCATAGTTCAATCGTACCAGGACCTCTACAGGAGTTTTGACTTAACCAAACTCACCCCATCTACCTCACCTTGCTCCCCCTGCCTCACCTGTGAAATCCACCTCACCTTGCTGCCCTGCCTCACCTGGATCTGGGAGTGGGACCACTTGAAGTCGATGCCCACGTTGAGCTCGGTGTGGGCGGTGCAGTTGAGCAGCAGGCGCTCGCCTGCGGACAGCCTCTCGTGCGCCGGGGTCAGGGTGAGGTCGTAGATCTTGTATCCTGTGGAACAGGAAGTGGGAGGGGTGCGTGGCGGTGAGCTGCTCTCCCTGCCTATTGTTCTCCTGAGAGTACAGCCTTGCTCTCTCTCTCACACACACATATAGCACACCTATCACACACACGTACACACACCACACGCAAACACAGACACTCCACCCACCCACAACACGCCGTAACACTAACCCACCCTCCAACACACTGAGGCCGATAAGTAGGCAGGCAGGTGAACAACACGCAGGCGAGCAGCCGATCCTTACCGACCACGGCCACGATGTAGAGAGGGGACTTGAAGGTGTCGTTATGGATGTGGGTCTGGCAGAACACCACCCCTGCGTAGCTGATCAGGTGACTGGGGACGGTGAAGCCTGTCCTGCTGTCCCATAGGCAGTCTTTCCCGTTAGGAGACAACTCCTTCTTGGGGTACTTCTGACAAAGAGCACGAACCAGAGACAAAGACAGACAGATTACGAAGGCCGTGCCACCTCGCGCACATATAATTACCGGTCGATTTTTTCCACGCGAAGTGACAACCCTTGACCGTTCCCTGGAAATTTCATGTTCTGTGTTGTTTTAAGAGGGGGTTGACACCTCGTGGCAACAGAGGAAACAGACGTGTGTTCTTTTCCAGATTTGTGATGAGCTGCTAGAGGACTATGTGATCTTCAGGAGGTCAAAAGTCACAACATCACAGGGCGGGGGGTGGGCGGACAGAAAGCAGCGCGTTTGATGTCGTGGCGTGTTTCAGAGACTAGGTAAACAATGGCTCTTCTGTCAGTCCGTCAAGGGTCAGGGGTCACTGTCCCTCAGGTCAGGGCCTTACAATATGGAGCATGACATTGAATTCAGGGTTAAGGGTCAGGGTTAGCGGGTCAGGGGTCAGGGTTAGAGTCAGGTTGGGGTCAGGGTCCAAACCAGTCTTACAGTGTGGAGGGTGACGTTGAGGTCCTCCATGGAGCCCCTGCATGGGATGACCACCTGCTCGCCCTCACGGATGAACACAACCTCGTACTCTTTATCAGAGGGGAGGAATGGCACCTTATAGTCTGCAATCACACACACATACCACACACACAAGCATGCACACACATACAAACACCATGGAGACCTCAGGAACAGGTAGTATAATGCATTTATTTATATATCAGGAGAAATAAAGCAGGATCTGCCATCGGTAGAGGCACTGCTGCTCTGTGGACGCTGGTACTGTAGCTAAGATACAAGTTGGTCAGTCAAAGCAGTATGAGAGGTGAGCCTATCCCCTATCCCCTGAGCCAGACAATAACCCTGACCTCAAGCCTGACACCTAACCCAGCTGAACTCTGACCCCTACCTTGCACGAAGACGTAGACGGCGGCAGACGTTTTAGCCTCCTCCGGTACCAGGCCTGTGTAGGAGCATCGGTACTCCCCGGTCTCGTTAACAGTTGCCGTGGAGATCCGCAGCATGGTGCAGAATAATCCGGAACCCCGGCAGTCAATGGTAGAGAGGTGGCTTCCTGCCCGGCTCATGTTGTACGGAACGCTCCACTCCAGGACCTGACGACCACTGCACAACCAATCAACAACACGCACACAACCAATCAATATCACAGGCTCAACCAATCAACAGCACAGGTACAACCAATCAACAAGGATGGATGGAGGGATGGCCTGTGGAAGGCCCAGTCTCACCTGCAGGTAAGTTCCAGGGTGTCGGAGGTGTTGATCCTGTGAACTCTCTCTGGTGGGCTCAGCATTGGGGGTTCTGACATGAACCTGAGCTCCAAGGCTGGACAGATCAAAGGTCAACCAATCAGAGAGAGGATGGTCTTATCAGGACAGAGTGAGTCAGCATCACTCCGCTGAGAAGAGGACCTTACCCTCCTTAAAGTGATTCCTCTCAAACACCAAACTGATAGAAGCCAGACACTTATCACAGATCTGTACATTTTACGCATTGGTCTTTCAGCACACATTTACCCAAAGTGACATGCTAATAGTGCGCATAGAAAATGCAGCAAAATATCAAAGACTGGAAGTGTGTTCCACATAGGGGCCACACTTGGTGGTACAGTATGCTAAGCTATGTGTTAGCCATTGTATGCCACACTTTAACATGACTTGTGTTAGTATATTGATGGTTCATAATGCATCCCAAGTCGGGGTTTAACAGAGAGGGTACAGGTCAGGACTTAGAGCCCTTGACTGTAGATTAAACAGTTGCAGGTTCAAATTCCCCTTGACTGTTCTGTATGTCACTGCATGAACATGTTACATTAACAGGCAATGCAGCTCTTCATCAGCCATGTGCAGATTTTGTTTCCACAGCGGCAGAAAATGGCGGAGCTGCAACAAAACAGGAAGCCAGGGCAGATGGGCCGGGTCTGCCCAGCAATGCTTGGGATGGACTTCCTGTTCCAGAGGATACGGCCCGAGGCCCTGCCCAGCCTGGACATGCGGACCTCACACACTCCAACCCTCACACTCCACATTCCGATCTGCACCACTTGCTCTGACCTGAAAACACCTACCACACACTCGGACCCTCGCACAAAAAGTGCATAACTCTGATCCTCACACACACCACACTCTGAAACCACCACAGGCCTAACTGACACTGCACAGTCTGATCCTGACGCACACTGCTGGTTAACGCGGGGACATAGCGGGCAAACCGGGACAGAAGTCATCACTGTCAGACTTCCCATCAGGCTAGTTCACGAGGGACTGGGATTACTCCAGGTCTGAGAATCTAGACTGGATCTGTTCCCTCTATCTGCCTGTGAATCGCAACCATTGCTGAAACATGTTCTGTATTCAATTATTTTGTATTTAAAGAGACAACAGGCATCTTAAAACTTCTCATCTTGGAATGAAAATGTTACGTCATACAAGAAACATTAGTTTTGACATCGACTACCGTTTTCCTTTTGGCTATCTTTTATAATTGATTCACGTTATTAATTAAATATCTTTATCACTTATTACACTAGTAATTCGTTGTTGGCAAGTTTAAATTCTTGAACGCACCTGTTGGAGAGCCAAAAACATGTTTGGATTGACATTATATTTTCATCAACACATAATACATGAATAAACATAATGAATTCTTACCAGTCATTCTACTGATTCCAAAAACCGTTCCAACGAGATAAATGACGAAGACTGCTTTCGCCATAGTCCGACAGAATGGCTGGACTGTCCCCACATCAACACGCAATTAAAAAGTTTGGAAAAGGTAGTCCTATCCACTTGTCACGTACAACAGGACAGAAACATTTAGATTAAATTAATTTCCAGAGTACAATTCAAAATAGAACCGGATTTAAAGTTGCGGTGTTTTTTCTCAGTCGATATGAAGTCCTATTTGTTTATCTGACAGTTATCTGCGCTCCAGTTACGCACCCCGGTCCATACCGAGCCGACTCTAGAGGGAGGATCCATCTCGCTTGAGCGTGAATGCCCGAATCTCGACAGCGCAAGGGAAGGGAGGGGCATATTTCTGACACTTTATCTTAACTTGATCGACCTGCTTCAGGCACAATGATTGAATCAAGAATAACAGTGGGTTCATAGATAAACAATAGATAAACAAGGTAAATTTGCCATAACAAATTATGGAGTTGTCTCTGGATCTAATACATCTCAATTGATCTCTTGGAGACTTAAGGGACAAATACCTATACTAACGCACGCAACACAACCAGCATTGGTACTTAAACCAACGCACGCAACACAACCAGCATTGGTACTTAAACCAACGCACGCAACACAACCAGCATGGGTGCTTGACTACGTCAAACACATTTGAGGACACTAAAATGTACATCCGCCAGTGGCTGACTTTGTGAAATGAGGACGATGCACAATTTAATTATCAATATGGGCTACCTTGTGGTAGCTGAGATGTGGTTACTTTGGACAGTGCCTAAGAACAATATGTTTTTACAAGCGTGTGCCAAATGACAAAAACTGTTGGCTAAATGTAAATCTGACAACGTTATTGAAAAGTTGGGTACGGGGCAAAAGGGCCGGGTGTCGTACCTCCATATGTTTCCTGTCCTGGTCACTTCTGTTGGGACTCTTAGACTACCTCCCACCCAACACTTCCTGGAGAGAGGGCCATTCCATATCAGATAGGGTGTTTACAGTGGAACATTAACCTTATTTTACTGTTTCGTGTGGGAGTGTGGTTAGGAAGGGTAGGGTTCGAAGAGGATGGGGGGTTTGGTGGTGGAACGGTGGGGGGTGGGAGAAGGGGATTGGCGCTTCCTTAGACAGGAAGCTATGCTCCTTTAAGGGCCGTCCTGGAATAACACGCTTTAGGAGCATCACTGAACCCAACATATACGCGGGAACGCCGCGCGCGCGCGCGCACGCACACACACACACACACACAATAAACGACGTGAATGAGGTGCATTGACCGTCGCCATGGTGAATACATGGAGAAATGTAGGCTATAGCTCAGCGGTGGCCTGTTGGGATCTAGTCTCTGCTAAATGAATACATTATAATCATACCACGAGGAAAGCTTCATGCTGCAGATGGAGGAGGACGACTAGAGCCAACGGCTGACATAGATTTCAGTACAGTCGCCTATTTGTCCTCGAAGGAGCTCTCAAGGCTGAATCTACCTGCCATTACCTACTACCTTTTTGTAAACATTTGTGACGTAAAGCAAAGGTCAACTGTGTTTTTTATGTTGGGGCCAATACTTATAAACTTCTACTCTAAGTTTTTGCTGTCAATTTACTAATTGTATTGGCCTATCATTTCGGATAAAATGGCTTTATCCATGAAGAATATGTCAACGTAATGTAAAATTAAGACCTTATTATACCGATTAGAATTCTCTTGTGAGTTTCACATAGCCTGCGCAGTCAGATCATGCTGCCGCTTGACGTCACCCGTAAGCAACTATCAAAATAACGCTGTATGTGTCTCCCGCACCTTTACATTAAGGCTACTCCAACAATAATACGTATTTGGTAAAATATTGCATGTGTTTGTTTTACAAGTAATGGTGAACTACAGTGTGGACCAAACAAAATTTATTCCAGTTTCCCTTCGGAGCTTTTTTAGCTGTAGAACGGACTCATGTCGGAAAGATGTTATTAGGGCTCCAAGTAATAGAAACTATATGGTTGTCTTTGGGAATATCTTTTTTCTTGGCTGTATCAATACACACAATTTCGCTTTATTTGCCTCATGAATGTGAAAAATTTCAAGCTTTCATTTTATTTCAAGACCTTATAAGATACGGTAAAACTAAGAAAAGTAAACGCGACACCTGGCTGCGCGTGTTTGACATCCCAAAAAGGTGACTACTGTAAAGCTAACCTTATGTGCTCCTAGCCTAGACAACCTGTTTGATAGTTTAATAGCGTTTGTCGGACGGGGGGCAGATTCCGAGCAGATTCCTGCTCAGATTCCTGCTCGTTGATCTGATGCTGCTGCCTGGTTGTTCTTTTGAATAGATGGTTCTGGCACTTCTACGCAGTCTCTGTCGTCTGGAACGGATTGCTTGTGGTCGTATTGCTTCGTGCTATCCAGTGGGACGAGCCATACCCATCATGGTTGACTGACACACTGAGTTTCCTGGCAGGATCACCAGCGACTCACGACCAAGGTAGCCGAGCTAAATGCTCTGTAGTCCGTAGTTCCGCATGTTAGAGTCTGACAATGTATGTGTTGTGTCTAGCTATTCAAATAAATGGGTCGTTATCAGGCTTCTACTAAGCGCGATAACAACCCATTCATGTAAATCAGGTGCGTTGTAGCAGGGAAACATTAAGGATATGCAGGGCAAGAGGTCTTCAGGCAGTCTGTCCTCCAGCTCCACAGGTGTGCAATGTGGTGGTGCAGGCGCTGGTGTGGATTCACTGCCTCAGAAGACTGGCAGAGTGTCTGCGCGTCAGCGTGTTTTCTGATGGTGTCATTCACGTGGTCCAGTATGTGTTTGGCCTGGGTTACTACATCCTGTTGGGACTGACTGTCCTGTGCTGGGATCATATGATCGGAGGGACAGGTGAGGAATGACCTGTCTCAGGATATGTCATGTAGCCACTGTCTTGCATCACATTCCTGCGTGCACAGTTAAGCGAGTTGCAACCACAGATGTAATTGACCCAATATTTGAGTTACCACCCTGTGTGACTGGGTGATGCTAGTTGGGGGCTGTCTGGTTTCCGTAGGGAGCCCCGCGTCTCCTGTGTTAGCCCAGCTGGGTGTGGTCCAGGCAGCCGGAGTGCTGCTGTTCGGATGGGCATCCCTGCTCCAGCACCGCTCCCTGACCAGTCTAGCTCGCCTGCGGATTGGGGCTACAGGTATGCTATCTGCTTTCAAAAAATATGCAAAACCTCTTGTGGTACCTGTCGTTTTTTTGTTTTTATCATTGTATCTCTTCACGCAGGTGCAGTGGAGACTCTGGCCCACCGGGTGCCCAGTGGGGGGTGGTTTGAGCTGGTCTCCTGCCCCCACTACCTGGCAGAGCTGCTTATCTACGTGTCTCTGAGCCTGGTGTCTGGAGGGGTGTCTCTCATCTGGGGGCTGGTTGTTCTCTACGTATTCTTCAACCAGGTGCTGGCTGCTCTGCTGTGTCATCAGTTCTACAGGAGCAAGTTTGAGTCATACCCACAGCATCGTAAAGCACTGATACCATTTATATTATGATTTCGTGTGTGTGTGTTGTTTCACTCATTTTAACATGGAGACAGCTGTTTCTAAAATGCGGACTGGATTACCCAGGACAGGGTCCTGCAATTATACCTGGAAGCATGCATGCAGTGAATGTCAAATTGTGCAATTTTCCACATAACAATGACAAAAATAAAAGATACATTATTATTTAAGTTGTGCATTTTTACAAAGTGGAATGAGAGTATGAGTTGGCTATGAAATAAAAGGTTCACCTTACAAGAAAGCATAGCCTCTGACATCATTGCCTTCAACTAACTATCATGGTGGAGATGCTTAATGTTTAATTAATGCTTCCTGCGCCAAAGCTTCGGGTACAGGGCGCAAAGTTTGTCGCACAAACTATTTGTACTTGTTATGGTTAATATATTAAATGTGGCCATTATGTTACTGTGAGAAGAAGTTGCGTTGGGACATAAACCACAGCTGCAGTATCCACTTCATCAGCCGTTTCTTGGTAACTTCCTTCTATTTACGCGTCTGGCAAACTCTACACTTTTTTCCATGACACGTGATTGACAGATTAAGTGGTCCAATTGCAGGAATGCTGAGCGTTTACGTCAGAGTGTTTCTTACACGTTGTCGCTTCCCTGGCCGTACCACTGCAAGAGTTCCTCCTCATTTAAGTAGCATGTCACCGACTGGATGTGCTCGGAGTAGGAACCATACCGTGAAGTTGACGAGTAGCTTCGCGGTGTGAGGCTTTATTTGACTTTTCTTTTCTTCTGGGAGTGTTCATTTTTTATTATTAAATACTTAATCGTTCAAAGACGCTTTCCACGCCAATTTATTTGCGCCTTATCTCCGCGCTTTGCTTTGTTGAAATGCCTTTTCTGTTCGATGGAAGGGATGGACGCGCTAACAGAAGAGTGATGTGTGTTTTGTTGGCTGGGGTAGTTCTGGTGTTCTCCGTCGGAGTTGCTGGTACTCCGGAGGAACATAAACCCGTACAGGAACAATTGCCCCAAGAGGTACACTCAAATGCTTTTGAACCAAAACACCTGGTTTGGCTAATTGGCTAACTTGCTAATGGTTGCTAGCTACTGTTATGAGGACAAGACAGTCTTTCTCACTGTGCGTTGGAGCTAGGGCCTCGACGTGTTTTGAGAAAGCGGCTTCCCATAGGGTTGGTGTAATGTTTTGATCGGCAATGGGGACGAGAATTGTGAAGTGTTATTGTAAAACTTACAAAGGCAGATGGCGGAAAACGGACGAGGTGTTAACATTTCCTAAACTCATCTGTTTTGCATAGTGAATAAAAACTGAACCGCTATCAACAGAGCCAACCAGCTACTACAAGCTAACATGCCGGTTTCCCTCCATACAGAAAGTCCCCACTGTGCACCCTATCAATGTAGTTGGAAGTGAAAATGATCCCAGCAAAGGCAACCTGGGCTTCATCCATGCATTTGTGGCGTCCTTCTCCGTCATAATCGTGTCGGAGCTGGGGGACAAGACCTTCTTCATCGCAGCTATCATGGCAATGCGGTACAACAGGTTAACCGTGCTTATTGGGGCTATGCTTGCTCTGAGCTTCATGACCTGCCTCTCAGGTAAGAGGAGGATGGGCAAAATTGTAAGATCAAAATATGCCTCAAGACCCACCATAGATATGTGACTCACTAAAGTGGTGCTTCTTTGGAGAGTGTGTGTGTGGTCTGTTTTGTCAGGGTTTCTTTACTGACAATGTGTGGTCTGTTACGGTGTTCATGTAGTGTGTTTACCCAAAACAACACAGCAGCAACCTATTGATCTGCTCTACACACAGCTGTTTACCCAACTGAACCGTCTGTCTTTGTGTCTCAGTGCTGTTTGGCTACGCTACCACCATCATCCCCAGGGTTTACACCTATTACGTGTCCACTGCCCTGTTTGCCATCTTCGGGGTGCGCATGCTACGCGAGGGGCTGAAGATGAGCCCAGACGAGGGCCAGGAGGAGCTGGAGGAGGTGCAGGCTGAGATCAAGAAGAAGGATGAGGAGGTGAGGCTGGGAGGCTGTGGGGTTATGCCTGGTGAAGGTCCTGTTTCAGGGTAGTGGGGGGGAGGGGAAATGTGGAAGGATATGGTTAGAGGAGGAAGAGGGGGTGTGGGTGGTGGAGGAAGGGGACTAGTTTGGGGATGAGTGGAAGAGGGATGGTGTGGGGTGGTTGGGTGGGTATGGAGGGGTGTGATGGGTGGAGGAGGGGTGATGGAGGTTTCAGGTGTGGGTTCTGGGTCTGGCGTAACATCTGGTTCATGTTGGGACCCCTCAGCTCCAGAGGTCAAAGCAGCAGAACGGCTTGTCAGACGTGGAGATGGGCGCCGGCACGGGCGGGCAGCAGAGCCGCTGGCGTTCCCTCATCTCCCCCGTGTTCCTGCAGTCCCTCACTCTCACCTTCCTGGCTGAGTGGGGCGACCGCTCTCAGCTCACCACCATCATCCTGGCTGCCCGTGAGGTCAGTCTGGAGCCCAGATCCCACGCCTACAATACGAGCTCTGATGTGGATGACCTTTTACTCGACAGCAGATAGATGTTCCAGGTTCAAATGCCCCCATGTACTTTCTTTTGTAAGACAGAGTTATCAGAAGTCAGTATCACATGGACTAGGAGTAGTTTAGGCGCACTTTTAGGGGTGTTTGTGTGAAGCCTTGAGTAACATTGCTGGTCCAAAGGGCCCATCTAAATACCATTCGACAAATATCAGTGGTAGTGTACTTGGTACTAAAGCAGGGGTATCAAACTCAGGTCCTCGAGGGCCGAAGGTCCTGAAGGTTTTCGATGTTTCCCTGCTCCAGCACACCTGATTCTAATTAATGGGTTGTCATCAGCTTGATAACAACTGGAGCAGGTTAACGTAGAAAACCTTCAGGACAGCGGCCCTCGAGGACCGGAGTTTGACACCCCTGGATTAAAGCAAAGCAACATGAACCCATGATTATGAGCAGAAGGCGTCAGCAACACCCTCACTGTGGTTTTATTTATGTGTAGTATTCTTTAATTGAATATAAAAGGACACGCTGTTATTGCATTGTGCCTCAGGACCCTTTTGGAGTGGCAGTGGGCGGTACCCTGGGACACTGCCTGTGCACAGGGCTGGCTGTGGTGGGAGGAAGGATGATCGCTCAGAAGATCTCTGTCCGAACAGGTAACCTCTCGCTCTCTCTCTCACACGCTCTCGAGGTCTCTCTCTCGTGCTCTCGCTCTCCCTCGCACTCTCTGCCAGCCATCGTTTCCTTGCCAGCCGCTCTCTGACTGGTCGTGTTTCCTTCATTTTCTCTTTGTTTGGTTCTGCAGTGACGATCATCGGAGGAATCGTCTTCCTGGGCTTCGCCTTCTCAGCTCTCTTCATCAAGCCGGACGCTGGACTCTGAGAAACATGACTTCACGCTCAATTTGTACATACCTGTAAAAGTTCTTAGACTAGAAAGAGAGGCTGTTCTCTTTTGTGAGCGGGTGTATGTGACAGGGTATGCGAGTGAGTGAGAGAGTGAGAGAGAAAATGTTAGGGTGTGTGGGTGGGTGTGTGTGTGTGTGGATGCTGTCCTCTGGTCTTCCTCAGTGTGTGATCCCTCAGCTGTCTGAACCAAGAGCCAAGCTTACCTCTCCCCATCGGCCCTTTCTCCACTGCCTCCCTCCCAGGACCACACCCAACCTGGCTTGTAGTGATTCTAAACAGCCCACCGGAGGACCTGCCACTTCCCCAAGCCCTATGTCCCTCCTGCCCCGCCCCCACCCTACTCACCTGGCCAGAGTCTGAACCCCCCCACCTCCCCCTTACCTCCCAGTCCAGGTTCCAGAGACTGTTCTCTGTTTTCTCCCATTAGCATTCTGCTGCCATGGCAACATGACGCCACTCCTGTGAACCTGAGGTGTGGATAACACGAGCCAGGTTTACACCTCGCCTGATCTTTAACGATGACTCAGCTGTCAGCTGGTTTGTAACGCCATTCCTCAGGTCAGACTGCTGCTACACCTCCTCTGCACTGTCTGAGCTACACTGGTGTTTCAATCGGGCATCCTTTCCTGGCAGTTACTACCAGTAGAACAGTAAACACTTGGGCAACAAAGAGATTGTAAAAACCCTGAGCCACTAAGTTACATCATTTTATTGAACATGATTTCTAATTTATTTTACATCTCTTGGAGCACAGAATATGGTTCACGGTTTAAATTGTAATTGTTTTGTGTTTTTAGGCAAAAGAGTGTAAATGAGTGGGTATATTTTGTGGCCTGTGTACAAGGTAATGCTTCTGTCAATATTTGACAGGTTGTATCGTAGAGGCGAAAGTGCTAGTCACGCCAATGTACCTTCGATTCCTGAACACCTGTCCTTCAGAGCTCAATAAATCCCTTCTCATTCAGGCTGTTCTGAAGTCAGATGTTTTGTGAATGAAAGGACCGCTTACAAATTCATGCATCGAGGTACCATCCTACAAAAATAAGCATTGACCTGCACGGGTGTAGGTGAGATCTCAGACCTGGGTTAGGTTGGTTACAGGCATCTGGGAAGCCTTTTGCAACACTCCTTGTAAAAAAAACTTGACAGCTCAGATGTGATTAGACTGGAATAGTTGAACGGCTGTATACTGGCGTTACATGCTGTGTGTTGGTCTGCACTGGTCAACATCTTCCAGGTTCCTGGTATGTTCTCCATCGTTACCCTGAGTCAAAATGCCCATGAATATTGTCACGTGTTGCATGAAGACAAGTGGTGGGATTTCATGTATTCCTGCTCATCGTACCCTGCTCCAAGTGTAAGTGGGAATGTTAGACCAGCACATTTTGAAGATAGTTGATATTTATTGGGCCCTTGTAACAAACAATGTGGACGATGACAGTAAAATCCAATTCAATAAAAACCCTTTCAGTTTTGCAGTCCCGTCTCCAAGCAGCAGCCTGCTCAGTCCGTGTGCGTCAGTTTGTTTAACAGCTCTGTTGATGTCGTTGCTGTGGCAAAGGGCACAGACGTGAGTTTGACATTGACAGGATTTTATTCACACACGCCCAGTTGTACATATCGCTTAAAAGCCTTGGATATCTCTTCATCGCTTCTTTTTTTTCCCCTGCCCTTCACGCTTTTGTCTTTGTGCAAAATTGTTCGTGGTATTGAATTACATTCATTCAAGGGCTGAAGGTCCTATGTAGGTCAGGCTGTCTAACTGGTCTCTCTTGGGAGAGGCTAGACTTGCGTGTCACCTACTCAGCCTCACACTGCCAGTCCTGCAGAGGTCACGACCTCAGCCTGCCTCCTTTACAATTACAATTGTGTTCAAATGTGTTTGGAAATGCAAGATCAGAGTTGTCTATACTTCAGCCACCAGAGGGTGTGGTGAGGGGGAGGCGGAGGGGGAGGGGGGGCTGCATTGTGAACTTGAGATACTGCAACACGAAGTAGTCAACCCAGAAGTTGTAACCGTGCAAACTTGTGATCCTGCACTGCAACATCTCTGGTAACAGTGACATAAATATGATAGAGTGCATACAAAATCTGAGGTTATTCCTATAGGAAAATATGACATCTTTAGGACAGGAAATGTATGGCGTTAATTAACAGCCTGGAGTATTGCCATGGTAACATCCTGGAACGTCACCTTGGTAACATCCTGGACTATCTCCATCGTAACAACCCTGGAGGTAAAAGAATAATCTCTGTCTTTTCAGTATTAAGAGCTGTATGTACTGACCTACAAAACACTACGCTGTGTATAAAAATATTAAATGTCTAAGACATGTCTGTAGTGATGATATAGATTGATAAGTTTCAGTAAAGTTGTAGACAGAGTGAGTATTAGACAAACTGTCACACAGACTGCAGCTGTAGCTCTGCTGCACAGGTCAAACCCTCTAGAAAACAGCATTTCCAACAAATAACAGCACACATTTAATGTCATGCAGCATCATATAAAATATTAGTTCTCTTTCTTTTTGTCCATACAGTATATTTACATATTATTTTACATAAGTGTACAATCCCGGCTCAATCCACTTCTCTAAAATTCCTTTCGGAGCCATAAAACGGGTCGTAAGCTGGGGAGTCTGTCCTCTTAGAAAGCACCGAGATGACCCAGCACACCAGTAGTGGCAGAGAGGACTGAGAGTCGAGGAGAGAGTCTGGAGCCATGGCCTTGACTCTGCCACTTTCTCTGGCCTGGACACATCTCTCTGGGAGGAGGGGTGTCTCTTTAGCTGTGTCTCTGGAGTCTCCATCTCACGCTTGCACCCTGGTATCTCCAGCTCACATCTGGTTCATCCAGTTCTATTAGACTCCACCACCTTGGAGACCATGTGTGTTTGGTGGTTGCCCAGTTACTGAGGCTGCTGCGTGCTAGAGCGGTCTGGCATACTGTCTGCCCTGTGAGAGGATAGCTGTTGCTGCTGTTGCTGTTGCTGCTGCTGTTGTTGTTGCTGCTGCTGCTGTTGTTGTTGTTGCTGGAGTTGCTGTAGCTGTTGTTGTTGAATTTGTTGTTGTTGTTGGAGCTGCTGTTGCTGCTGCTGATGTTGTTGTTGTTGCTGCTGGAGCTGTTGTTGCTGCTGCTGCTGGAGCTGCTGCTGCTGGAGCTGCTGCTGCTGCTGGGCCACAGTGTTGAAGGCCCCGGCCTGGGGCAGAGGGAAGGCTGCCTGCAAGATCAGCTGGGTGGGCTGGTTCCCATGAAGCAGACGAGGAGCCTGAGGAGAGAGAGGAGGAGTGTGAGAGGAGGGGAAGAGGGGACAGGACAAGGGAGGAGAGTGCAGAGAGGAGCAGGTGTGTGAGAGCTTACCTGGATGAACTGCGGCTGCTGCTGGGTCAGCTGGCCTTGGCCTTGCTGCACACCTGGAGTCTGTTGCCCCTGCGTTTGCCCCTGGTTCTGTGTCTGCTGTTGCACCTGGTTCTGCCCCTGGTTCTGTCCCTGGTTCTGCCCCTGGTCCTGGGGTTGCTGCTGGGCGATGCTGATGGTCTGTGTCTGGCCTCCCTGTGGTGCAAATGCAGTCACCACCTGTCCCATGAACATGGTGGTCGGAACCATTACCGCTCCACACCCCATCGGACCGGCCACCAGCTTAGTAAGGAGCTGTGATCCAGCAGGGAACCTGCGAGAGGAAGGAGGGAGGGAGAAAGAGGGGGAGGGGAGAGAGAGATAAGGAGGGATTGAACGAAGGAGAGAAAGGGGGAGCGAGACAGCAGGTGTAAGAGAATGCATTGACAGCGTAATGTTATTAGTAGCTACTGTAACACATGCTGGTGTGAGTCTCCACGGCAACAGCCGCTGTGACACAACGCTGACTCAGGACCGTACCTGATCTGCCCTGAGCGGTCCTGAGCGAAAGTTGCCGCGGTGTTGGGGCCGGAGTTCTGGGACAGGCTGGTGGCGATCTGGACTACGTTGGGCTGGCCGGGCTGAGAGATCATCATAGTGTTGTAGAGAGACGCAGGCAGCACCCCCTGCTGGGCTTGCAGGGGAAGGGACGACCTCTGAGACACACACACACACACACACACACATATATACATACAGGAACATTAGAATGAGGTATGTGGAAGGCATATTCACTGTATGTGTGTGTGTGTGTGCCAAACAGACTGTGAGAGGTGTGGAGGGCTGGACTGACCTGCGTGAGGGCTGAGCTCTGTTCTCGTAGCAGGCCCTGTGCCTGGGCAGGCTGCTGTGTGCTCTGCAGGCCTGCCACCACCTGACCCTGCATGTTGACAGCGCCTCCTGGAGGCACTGAACCCCCCTGCGCCAGCTGCACCGCGCCAGGCTGCAGGAACATCTGCCGGAGAGGGAAGGAGGGAGAGAATTAGCCTGGGACAAACACACAAGCATGCACACACTCAACTGCTCTCTAACACACAGGCACAACTTAACATATCCCATGTGTCCATAGTTCCACTGGAGGGTGCTGCTGAATCTACATTCTTCCCCTTCTCTATATAGCAAGCCCTGCCTTCACCAGTAGCCCCACTAGAGGGCGCTGCTGCAGTGTGCTCTCACCTGCAGGCCCTGTCCATGGACCTTCTGCAGCTCGTCCTGGATCTGCTGCAGCTCCTGCTGCTGCCGCTGGATGTTGGCCTCGATCATGCGGGTCCTCTGCTCCAGCTGCTCCTTCAAGTGCTGCATGGCGTCCATCTGGCTAGAGAACTGCAGCATGGGCTGGCGGAGGGAGGAGAGCGTGTTAAGAGGTCGGGCTGAATTACAGTCCTTGGGGGAGGATGGGTCCCGATCCCATCCCCATTGGAAGAGGACAGCTTCGATTCAGTGGATCTCACCTGGATACTTGTCTGAATCTGTTGTTGCTGTTGCTGTTGTTGTTGTTGCTGTTGTTGTTGCTGCTGCTGCTGCTGCTGCTGTTGTTGCTGCTGCTGTTGTTGTTGTTGTTGTTGCTGCTGCTGTTGTTGTTGTTGTTGTGGTGGTGGTTGTTGCTGCTGTGACACCAGGGATGTTGCAGTGTTCTGCCCTGTGTTCTGGGAGCTCAAGGACTGCTGGAGAAGGCCAATAAGAGACAACACATCACAACCCATGACCCTTCATGATCTCACACAGTCACACAGCAACAGCATCATGCTACAGCAGCGTCTGTACCAACCTGGCTGCTGATGGACGACCTTCGCTGAGATGTCCTCTCCATGGCGGACTGGCGTGCGGGCGCCGTTCTGTCTGTCTGCACCTTGGTCTGAGACGCTGAGGGGCGCGCACACACACACACACACACTTCTGAGGATGTGACGGAGTGGGGATGATTCAGAAGGGATGTGTAGTGGGTGGTGTGAAGGTGATGATGATGTCTGTGACATGGTGTGCATGTGATGGTGTGTGTGTGTGTGTGTGTGTGATGCTGGGCGTGTCTTACAGCCAGGGTCGGACACGGCGGTGTGTGAGGAGGACTTGAGCGAGCTGCGTGAGGAGGCGGAAGGCGTGCGGCTGCGGTCGAAGCGTTCCAGCGCCTCCTTCAGACCGCACGTGTTCAGCTGAGACTCGGACCCCGAGTCCTGACCCTGCTGGACGCACAGACGCCAATCAAACACGCGCTGCAGTCACCTGGTCACATATCACACTCGCATCGAGCACTCAGAACAACAACGCCTCCTCCATTTGAGTCACCTTCTCTGCAGACATCTCAGGGAGCGTCTCCTCGATGCCCAGCTCCCGGCGCTGCTCCACCCTCACCTCAGCGTAGCTGCAACGTTACAGGACACACAACACTAGCTCTCACTGCTGTCCCATCTTCACGACTGTGGCCAGCGGCCAACTGGCTGGGACTGTGGTGGGTTGTATCCTACTAACTGTCACTCCAGTTTGTCCAGAGTCCATCTCTTCCTGTGTGAGTAGTGACCATGTCTTACCTCACCACCGTGTGTGTGCAGACGATGAACTCTGGCCGGGAGTTCCACTGGTGGTAGGTGATGTAGTAGTGCGTCTGCAGCCAGATCCACTGCTGGCCCTTGGTGAGAAACCTGTAGTAGCAAGACTTCCCCTTCCCATACTGCAGTACTGTAGATGAGAGAGAGGGAGAGAGAGGGAGGGAGGGAGAGAGAGAGAGGGAGGGAGACAGAAAAACATAGAAGAAGTCGGAGCGAGAGAGCGAGCAAGACAGAGAAGCAGTGTGTTTTGAGTACAAGGTGACACGGTGGGTGAGCAGCAGAGCCCTGCAGGAGTGGCAGCTGGAAGACAGTCTCACAGTGCTCGTGACACTTGGCCAGTGTCTCCAGGTCGTCCACGTGGTAGTAGTCGTACCCCGAGGTCCCCAGCACCTCGAACGGGAGGTAGCCTATGATGGGAGGAGCCCTGCGGATGTAGACAACACACGCACTATCAGGTTCCACGCTGCTCGTGGAACAACCTGCATGAAGACAAGTGTGATGTCGGGCGCCAAGCGCACCTGTGGTCCAGGAAGAGAAACTTCCACTCCAAGCTGTGCCTGGAGGTGAACTCCTCGTTTGGCTCGTCCACCGTGCACATCTCCTGCAGGGACACGGAGGGGAGGTTGATGCCACCAGCAGAGGCGGGAACACTCACAGACACAAACGAGATGTGCGGTCGGGATTCCTACCTTGATGAACTGGGGTTTGGCTAATCTCACAGTTGCTATAAAACACACTCTGTCCCCAAACGACGGATGGAGTGATCGCTGGATGACTTCATCGAAACCGTTCAGAGTAGAACTAGGCACTGTAGATAGAACAGACATGTTGTGGGTGGGTACGTAAGTATTGGTAGGAAAGTATAGGTAGGTATTGATAGGAAGGTAGGCAGGTATAGGTAGCTAGGTATGTATAGGTAAGTAGGTATGTATAGATATAGGTAGGTAAGCCAGGCACTGTGTGGAGCCCTCTGACACGCTCTCTGGTTTGTAAAAAGAGGGCTTTGCAAATCAAATCTGCCTGGATTTGATAGGTGGAACGACAGTTTCACCTGGTTGGGAGGCGCACCAGCCGGTGAGGACCAGATGAACTCACCATTATTCAGGGATTTGAAGTTCCCAATGAATTTGACGTACTCATACACGGGAGGCTCTTTGGGGTTGATAGTTCCTCGGAGCATGTGGCAACAGAACTCCAGCTGGTTTTTAGCTGCAAAACCAAAAACTCCTGTTATTCCCACCAAGGTCTGTCTGGACTAGGGTTAGACCAGGTCTATATGGACTAGGATTAGACCCAGGCCTGGATTAGGATTACAGGTACTTACTCTTCATGTATTCCGGGGTGAGCGACTCTCCCTCCAGGACGTGCGAGGACAGGGCCTTGTACACGTCTGAGTGCTCCCCCGCAGGAAGGAAGTTCAGCAGGTTCTGATCCACCAAGTCAGACTGTAACACACGCATGCGGTATACACACACACACACACACACACACGGACAGTCACACCCTAACGTTCAGATTACTGACACAGGAAGGTCATATTCATCAGCCTACAGTTTGCCTCAGCAGAAACACCACTGGAGTCGTTACTCTGCAGCAGAACAGCAGCAGCCCTCCTGGTTTAGCTACGGACCACCATGCTAATGAAGGATACTCACAGGTAGATGTTCCAGCAGGGAGGTGACACTTTCAGAAACGTAGATGATGTTTCCATCGGTCATGATGGCCAGGAAGAAGCCATCCAAAGCCTGCCAGACATCAGTTACGGTTACACCCCACAAAACACACAGTAACACACCACAACGTCCCACACCACAACGTGGGGAACAGCCGTCTGGTAGAGCTCTGTCCCTTTGGGTGCTTGATCTCCTGTACGTTCTGTGTGCACGATGCGGCGCTGGATGAACGCATCAGCTGGATGAATGCGTCCGATGAACGCGTCAGCTGGATGAATGCGTCCGCTAGATGAATGAGATGTTGGGCCGTGTGAATGAAACGCTGCAGCCTCTCACCTCCAGCATCAGCTGCGTGAACTCTTCATTACTGAGGAAAGTAGGTTTCCAGTCCTGGCGGATCTCGCTGGACTCCGACTGAGCAGCGATTTCTGGACAGGAAAGATGACGTTCATGACTACTGGCATATTTAATACACAAACTTGAGGTCAGGGTTACAGGGTCAGGTGCCGAGGTTTCAGGGTTAAAGGTCAGGGTTACAGGGGTCGCAGGGGTCAGGACTTTACCTTTATGCTTACGCAGGAAGTCGATGCTCTTCTGCAGGATGGTGGACTTGTCCATCTTGCGTGTGTTGCCAGGCAACATGGTGCCCAGCTCCTTAATGAGAACATTGAACTGGTCTCTTCTCTTCTTCTCAGACTTGTTCCTGGACACACTGGGGGTTCAGAGGTCAGATGGGTGGAACCAATCATGTCCACTCATGACGCTTATTTTCAGCCCTACTTTCTACAGGCATGCCACTTTGGATAAGTGTCTGCTAACTTGATCAAACGTTACATTTCTTCAACAGGAGCATCTCATTGACTCACCGAGGAAAAACTCAAACCACACATGAGGTCTTACCACAGCGCCCCAGGTTCAATTCCAGCCCGAGCTCTTTGCTGCATGTAATCCTGTCTCTCTCCCCCCTGCCTTTCCTGTCTCTCTCATACTGCCATTATCATTCATGTTTTAAAGCAGAGATGCCTACAAAAATGTATCTTTAAAAAACCATAACATTAGGAGAATACTTCTGCTCCACAGTGCAGCTTCTCTTGATCAGGACCTCACCGTTTGGCTTTGTCTTTTTCATCTTCTTCCATTAATCCATCAAAGATACTGCCGTCATCCCTGCGAGGCAAACAGCAGTTAGCACACAGACCAACCCTCCACACACAGACTGAAGCAGTGGCATGCTAACCTCACACAACCCTGCAGCTTCACACTAGCACCAACCCTGATGAACCTTAACGCTGCTTCACTAAGATGAACCCTGATGCAGCTCCACACCAGAACAAGCTCTCGTGCTACTCAGCCCTGCCAGGAGAGGGTGCTGCCACGGCCAGGCTATATTTAGAGGGCCCCCTGGGCTCTGTGACGCAGCTGGTAACTGGGAAGAACGAGGGTGCAGAGGGGAGACCCGTGCTTAGTCAGCCGACCCCGACTGGCGTCACAAAACCCACTTTTTTTTTTAAAGATCTCTGACGCTAGAACTCTCCACTATGAAACAGTAACGACCCTTCCAAACATGTTTCTGATAGACTGCTGTGGTAAACATATATATGCACGGTTCACGTTTTTATCCTGCTCTTGGTACGTACACATTTAGAAACTTTCTTTAGCGAGGAGGCTTTTAGGTGATGATGGTCGTTTGTGTTTGTTTTTTGAGGGGGAGGAACAATGAGATGCCAGAGCAGTGACACAAGTCTGTGTGTATGTTGAGGGCGTGTTGCCGATGTACAGTAGACTCCTCCTGAGGTAGGGTGACTGTACGCATGACAGCAGGAAGGTGGGTGCAGCCTTCCAGCCCCACAGACAGGTAGTCGAGCCAAGATAAATCACGCTTCACCTCCTCCTCAGTTGTGAGTCACCACTAGAGCCTTCTGACGTAGCCCACATGCATGTGCCTGCTAGTGTCATTAGCTCTGTGGTTTAGCACTCAGCCAGAAACTAATATACATATGAGATTAGAATAATACAGGCCAGAATAACCCAGGTAATACTAACCCAGCTAAGACTAAGCCAGACTAGAGCTCAACCGAGATAAAGTTTAACCCAGGTTCTAAGAGATAGTTTAGTCTAGCCCAGGCTAGTCCCAGGGCATGGGTGTGTCAGCAAACATGCCATCTATTGTTGCTGAGCCCACGCTCACAAACACACTCAACCATTCAAGCAAACCATCCACTTTACCTCCAGGCCCCTGTCATAGACCCAGCCTCTAGCCTCACACTTTAATTCCAGTCCCAACATCACACTCTAGCCCCAGTCCTAATGCCTGACTCTAGTCCCAACTTTAGCCCCAGCTCAGCTCTAGCCCCCCCCCCCAGTTTAGCCCCAGAGTTTAATTCCAACCCTAGTACTAAAATCCACCTCCATCCCTAACTCTAGTTATTCAACCCTAGTCTTCTGTATCGACTGTGAGGGCAAACACAAAATCACAACAACAAGACACTCAAAATGGAGCTTGTCTGAGCTGTCAGCTAATCCTGGGATTAAGACAGGAGATTCCACACTGTGGGGATGTGGAGCCTCATTCAGCCCAGCCCAGACAGGCTCTACTCATGAGAACTACTGTATGCTCTAACTACGAGAAGGGGGGTGTGAAGGCCAATCAACAGTTCTGTTGGTTTGTTGCGATATGCCTGTTGGCGTTTTGATGGGATATCTTAACAATGACTCATCTTTCCATCCATTCTGGAGCCAGAAGTCAACAGTTGAATGTTTAGAATGGTTGGGAGAGCGTGACTGTGCAGTAAGCTTGGTGTTGTTCTGGACTCACCGGTCTATGCTAGAGGTCATGTTGTGGGCTCTTCAGGGTTGCCGTGGTGGAGAGGGGGTTTTTAACCGTGAGGTAGACATTGGTGAACAAGCCTAGGATGTAAAACGATACATGAAATCTTCATCTTTTTCTGCAGACATGTACTTGAAATGTACGATGTGTGTACAGTGTGTTTCGTACATTCCATACCTATGACAACTCCAATATATCTATGTACATTTATACACATACTGGTCCACTTTCAGATTAATACTGTATGGGATAAAAAAGGTATATACACATTTCATATATACGTTTCAAATAATAGCATTGTGTTGCTTGGGGTCTCACCTCTTGTCCTGCTGGATTGAGGCAAGGATGCTGGGGAGAGGGTGGGTGGAGGGCAGGGGTCAGGGAGGGAGGGGTCTGTGTCGGAGCTAGACAGGTACAGCAGGGCGCGCTGCAGGGTTCACCACTGGCCAGCTCCCTGGTCAAAGCTCAGAGGTCACCAGGAAGGCGTTACTGTGCTGTGTTTTCCGTCTGCTGCGCGTGGTGAGGTACCACATGACAGCTACATGGGAGGACCTGCCAGGTCTGAGGTCAAGTTTCAGGGGTCAAGACAGGTCAGGGGTCAGGACAGGTCAGGGGTGAGGACAGGTCAGTGGGCCTGGGTTCAGGGTGGACAGTCTGGGGTTCGCAGCAGGTCTAGCCTGAGAAATGCACAGGAGGGTCACCGGTCACATGGTTTGTCTGGGAACCCTCATAGAACCAGAAGACTCCTTGTTGCTATGATCTGGAAAAGAACAAGGGGCACATTAACCTTTGACCCCAAGTCACACACAGCCTGCACCCTGACCCCACACAGAACCAAAGCTTTAGATATAGACAACGCTGAACTGTCTCCACACACACATAGACTGTATATGCATAAAAGCCCTGTAAACAAACACACAGCCACAAAAGCCCACACATAATTCTGCTTTGACTGACAGCCTCATGGTGTCAAGTCAGATTTGCGGGTCAGCATTGGATCTCAGTTTGACCGCAGGCTGTTCTTCGACATTAGAGGCTCAGCCCACAGCCCAAACAGGGACCTTGGTACATACAGCAACAGTCCAAGATATCACTAACATTTTATGAGCGTCAAATTGATCCCGTGCTTTGTAGAGTCCATTTCAGGGATCAGTAAGCCACACCAAGCTACGTGGCCGATGGAGCGTTACAGACTCCAGATTGTGACGGTAGTCTAAAACCTAAGACCTTCGCGTGCGGCTTAATGCATCACAGAGAGATTGGTAGAGAGAGAGAGAGAGCTCTGCTGTGGGGACGAGGGGACGGAGGCGTTTGGAGGAAGTGTGTCACGGGCCGCTGGCTCCAAGCTATGACGGCTTCGCTGCACGTGAGTCTCTCGCTGCACATGACATGACCTGCACGCTCAAATAGCTCAGGCACACACAAACACAAAAACCCCACGGAAAATCAGGTCTCTGTCGCCAAATAGGTTTTATAACATAATGACCCTCCATCGTGGCATAAGAGTCGCCTGGACACATCTGGGTCAAGATAAGGGGCCAGAGGATGATTGGCCAGATTCCCTACCATACCTGAACTCATTGCGCGATTATTTCCACTAACGTGTCAACAGATGTATTCCAAGGGCGTTATAGTTTCCTGTTGAAACTATGCCTCTTGTTGACTGGAGAAGTCCTGGATAATGTTTGCGGTCGATTAGAACCATGATGAGATGCAGGTGAGACACAGGAAATGGAAAAAATGGATGGGGAATGGGAAGACAGCATCAGAAAAGCAGGAAGACAAAACCCGAGGAAGCAGGAAACGCTGAAAGGACAGCACCAGCAGAAGCAGTACAGCTCCAGATGAAGCAGGACACAGGAAGAGGACCACCCCGAGAGGAAGCGGGAAGCAATGAGACAGCATCGTAGAAAGTAGGAAGTAGGGTGAGGACAGCTCCAGAGTGCAGTAGCAATTCTAGGCTATAGTTGTGTAACTGTGACGTCACAGTGCTTCACTGACCCGCTGACCCAATGACCTCGTTTTTCATTTCCTACTCTTTCCACTCCAACTGCCCTGCTGCAGCCAATCACAGTACTTGACTAATCAATGTTCAAACCGCTAAGAGCCAATCCCTTTTTTCAAAACAAGGAGAAATTAGCCCTGAGTAGCCAATAGTAACCCAGTTTTGCATATCACAGTATTCCTCAACCCATGAGTAAGCCCAGACCCAGGAGCTAGAGAACAGGACACAGGGAAGGGAGAGAAGTGCAGAGGAAACAGGAAGCCAGAAAGGTGTGTTGAGGACAAAGCTGGTTAGAGGGGACAGTGAGAGAGAGGGAACAGACAGGAAAGGAACAGCGAGGGAGAGGGAGCAAGGAGAAGAGGGGGACAGGAGGGGGGACGGTGGGGGACAAGGAGGCAGATGGGTCTGGGAGGGGAACAGGAGGGTAGAAGTGTTCAAGGCAGTCAACCCAACATGCCACACGGCTCATATTTCCTCCGCTTCCTCTCTGCTATCCCGTGTTCACACGCCTCTCACCAGACAGCTCACAAGTAGGTCAGCAGAGCTGTGAGGATGGAGCATCCTTGTCTCCACCGCGTGCACGCAGGATCCGTAACGCCATAGCAACCGTACCACCATGCCGTGTAAAAATAGCTCAGCTTCCTCTGCACGGGATCCTCCCTCCATCCATGACAGAATCCCTCTTCCCTCTCTTCCGTGTTCCCTCCATCCCCTGCAGCGATTTATGGATTTACTTTTTGATTGACTTTTTCCTATTAGGTGTTTGTACAGTCAGGTGAGAACAGGTGAAGATAGCAGGTAAAGAGAGCAGGCAGTGTCCCAGTGAGAGCTGGTTTTAGAGGATATTACTATAGTAACCAGACCCCGATGAACTCCAACAACCAGGCGACCTGCAGCTAGTCAGCCTCAGAGATGGAGAACATACTAACTCCGCTAGAACATCTGGAGCACACACTAACTCCACAAGAACATCTGGAGAACATAGCAACTCCGCTAGAACATCCAGAGAACATCTCACAGTGCCAGCAGAACATCTAGAAAAAGTCTCACCTCTCCATTACAATATCTGGAGGACAACTCACGACGCCAGTAGAACATCTCACTGCTCCACTAGATCATCTGGAGAACATCTCCCGGTGCCAGTAGAACATCTCATTGTACCACTAGAAACATCTGGAGAACATCCCACTACTCAACGCCTGCGCAGAGCCCATACACAGACATCCCATAAACACAGACAACCCATAAACACAGAAAAGCGTGACGTCATGAAGAGCCACTGAACACACACTGTCGAACACACATGAGGCTATAACGTACACAAGCAAACACGCGCATGTTAACACATTGTATTCACTTAGTAGACGCACACGCTCAACAAATAAGGTTTTCATTGAGCAGGCGCATACACACACTTAACAAACACATCGCCCGGCTTACTCACACCCAGAAGGTCTAAAGAACGGCACCTCTTCACGTGACAGCTACACCGTAATATGGGTGTAGCCAGCCGGACTGTGGTTCCTTATTATTCAACTGTCGATTCACCCTGATCACCTCTGCTTTAAAAGACAATAAGAAGGTGAGGAGCTTTAATTCACTGTCCACGGAAACTTCGCCTAGAAACCAATCAGCTCTACTGTTCTTTCAAAGGGCATGAAAACCCTTACATACTCTGGGCGTGTAAAAGTTCATTGTTGCGTAGTTTCAAGGAATGTCGATTGCCCGTCAATGCAAGCCAAATGTATGAGCATGTTTTATCAGAAACACAGACGTTTCACAGCTTCTGCACGACAGCCTATCAGCGTGTAGCACGAAAATCAGGAGCACGCCTACCCTCTGAGGACAGACCCGTACAAATACACAGTAGTGTGAAGCAGAGTTAGGTATGTCCAAGACCCAGAACTCTACAGCTGTGCGTCCACCCACCCACTCACTCACCCACCCACTCACTCACTCACTCACTCACTCGTTCACTTACTATGCTCCAGGGCCACAGAGTGAGTCTTTGTTCGGTGTTTGCATTCTGAAGCCTGCAGAAGCGAATATTGGACAAACCAACAGCATCTTTCACTGGCTGCCTGAACGACCCTATGTTGGAAGGAGGACGAGGAAGAGGAGGGGAAGGAAGAGGAAGGATGACTCTATACTACAGGGAGGAGGAAGAGGGAGGTGAGCAGGAGGGTGAGGAGGAGGAGAAAGTGGCCCCTCAGGGCATCTGAAATGTAACCCTCACATGAACTCAGGACGAGCCCAGTCCAAAGGCAGACTTTATTGCTCTCGATAAACAAAGCATTTCCGAAGTCCCAAGTCACCTACTGCTCCCTCCTCGACATGACTCAGCTGAGTGCAGTCGACCCACTGCTGAAGGCAACAATAAAACACATAGGGCCGCTAAAAGCAGGGAAATGTGGACAGAAACTCAGGATCCACATGGGATCAATTATTTTACCCACAACAAAATCAATCAAGACACCTGTCAAGGACTGGGTGTGTCACTACCCTATCTGGTTGTGTGACTATGGAGTTGTGTGATTGTGTGACTATTTTTTGTGTGGTTGTGTGACTATGTGGTTGGGTGACTATGTGGTTGGGTAGTTGTGTGACTAAGTAGTTATGGTTGTGTGGTTATGAGATTCCCCCAGTTCAGCATTTGGAGTTCCAGCTAGTTGCCTGGCAGTCCCAGTGCTTCTGATGAATCACAACTAAAACATCTGGGTCATTCGGGAGGTTCCAACAGCATCCAGAGACAAGACAACACACATCAGACGGACAAACAGACAGACAGACAGACCACAGAACAGAGCCTAGGCCTCAGACAATACAGTAGCTAGTTCCAGGAAAAATATAAACACAAATGTACTCTCCAGAGAGCACATAAAAGTATCGAGCGTGTCTGTGTGTCTATGTTTATGTGCAACTTAATAAACAATATAGAGACAGCAGGAATATGTGGGTGGTGAGTGAGATAAAGTGAAGAGATATGCCCCTCAACTCCAGTTCCACCAGGAGGTGAACCCTTGCTTCATTTGGTTGCTATGGTTTCGATATGTGATATCCAAGGCATAATAAGCCTCGTGATGATAATGCCACAATTAAGCTATTTCAGACACTCGTCGTGATGACATTACACAGTCCGGACCCTGCTTCTGGTGATATCACACAAATGGTGACGTCACGCAGGGTTCCCCTAGCGTAGTCCTGGCTTCACCTCGTGGGGAAAGTCGCATTTCAGAGTCCGAACAGATCTCAATGAGCGGCAATCCAGCTGTTGTCTTGGCATCCCGATAATCAGTCTCGTCATAAGGATACTAAACATAAATATCTAAACACAAACTTTAAACACCTTGAATGTGCGCTAGCCTAATAAAACCGACGTCCCACGTCAAGCACATTGAACTGTCAACAAAATAAATACATGCTGAAATGTTCTGAAAACACTAAACATCCCCATCGCTGGCATAGAAAAGTTAAAAGGCTACTGCCCAAAACACTCCGGTCCTCACGCCATGACAACAAGGAAAATGTGAAACGACGAATGGCCCGATAATCAACTCACATCCGGTGTAGTCACGTCTATGTAGCCAATTGATGACGGATTTGAACTCCTCGCGAACGAACGCTTATTCCGTCTGCTACAGGTTGCTCCCTCATCATCAAGAACAGCAAGAGAGAGAGCACTCGAGGTCAATTGGATTTCTTTGCACTCAAGCGCCCGATCCCTGTCTAATTCCATTGCACAGGTAAAACAATAACAACCACTTTCTCACTGTAGTCAGGCGCCCTGTGACCGTACATTGTCACAAGTCAGCACCGCATAGACATTAAACGTTAGCAAAACTAGCTACGGCGAAGAGCTCAAGTGCGCGAGCTGTCATCTGAGAGTTGGCTACGCGCAGCCGAAACTAACGTGTTTCATCTCTCAGACAAAACCAGCGGAGCTGCAAAGCAAGCAGGCTATTTATACAGCTAAACATGGTATTGTCATTCAAATATAAATGTTAGAGAGCAAAGCGAGGAACGTTTCACGTTAATGATATTTGCGGCGCGTTATGCAGTAGGGACAAGCCCCCCGGTTATTTCTCTTCTACATAAGGAATGTGGGTCACCAGGCCTTATGAATCAAGAAAGCATATCAAGAAAAACTGCTCTTTATTCCTTCGCAGGACAACTACTCGGCAAGACAACAACATTCGAACACATTGCATATACGTTAGGGTAATTGTCACGTTCGTACCTTGAATGTTTGTCCGTCCGTCGGGATTTTTTTCCTCCAATTTATCGCGAGCAGTAGACGGCTCCGCTGTGCGGGGCTCAACTCAGTTGGAACAACAGCTAGGCCTACGACTGACTCGAAACGCGCATGCCCAGTTTAACATCAGCGATTTTACGATATTAGGATTCTAAAAAGCGTTGACATTGAAATACTTGTGTGACTTACAACAGTTTGAATGAACTTGAAACCGATTCATTGCTCGAAGATCGTTTAAGAATCACATTGAACTGACTGTGATTTTCGTGCCGTGCAAACTTGAAACAATTTTTAACATCTTTATTATTACCGTACAAATATTAAGTGTCCTTCGATTTGCCTGGTCATATACGCTTAATGACAGGGTTTATCAACACTTTAGTTGAAAGTACAATAAATGTCTTTTTTGTGTGTGTGTTTGAATTACATTTGTCGGCTTATGTAAAGGAAAGTGTAATGATGTTTTGTGTATCATACTCGAGAAGATAAGGAATCTAGGCTACGATCTTTGAAGTATTCAGCACAGTATTCTCGTTATACAAATGATCTAAATGTTTGGCCTGCATACGTCGCTCACTCCATTGGATGGATGCCAATTGGGTCAAACGCGCCGGCCAACCAACCTTCAAGAAGCGTGCTGCGCGCGCTGAGAACGCTTGTGTGACCATTTATACACCCAATCACTGGCTTGTGCGTGTGCACGCGGAGGCAATGTGCAGCCAATCGGCTCCAAGTCTACAATTTAATTCGCTTAGCATTGCCAAGTTCCCGAAACGCAGTACTTGGTGTTAAAACTGGTTCGTAAGAAAAGAGGTCATATTTATATCTCATTATTTTGCGTTAGTATTTTTTCATCACATTTGTCGGGCCATTTCACAGATCGCTCCGCAGTGCTGTAAGGATGTACTTTGTTAAAACTTTTGTTGCATTGAAATGTAATGCAGCGGTTTATTTTGTTATCAGAATTGACCTTTGAATGTAAATGATAAGAGTGGCACCTATCAGTACAAAGTTATTCAGCCTTCAACTTGTTAAGTAGCGTTTATGACAGTGTTGTTGTGCATTTATGCTTGGCGTTGATCAACAGTCACGAGATCAAAGAAGGCCTACAAAAAAATTCTACTGTTTTATAGTCAACGTAAACCCAGACTGGACTCAATATTGGAAACAAGTCGTGACAAAAATAGTCAAAACTAATTAATACCGCAGAATAGATACGTTGTATTTTCAGTACATTAAATACCTTGAAAGTACATTTTTGTTTAATGAAAAAAGTTTGGTTGAAGTTGATGTGATATATGTCTCATGCATGATTCTTACTAATCAGTTAAATGTGCATTATCTGAATTAATGCACATTAAACGGATTAGAATATATATGTTTTTATGTGTTTAACATGTTGATTTGACTAGTGAGGGAAGTCAAATGCCAGTAATTTTCAGGACCACGTCGCCATCTACTGTTTGTAGCAGGTACTGCGGACAGCGTGCGGTCTCAGTCACTACTGTACCAACCCATAAATCAGTGAAACTACAGTTTCAGAAAACGGTTGTGCCTCAAGCACCGGATAAGTTTTGGATGCTTGAATTAGTTTAAAAGACGTGTCTTAAGTGTATAATTATGTGTTTTTTTGCTGGATCCCTCCCTGGAGTCCCGTCATAAATCGTGGGCTTTTATATATGCTTTTATAAATGCCGCTTTTATATAAGCCGCTAAAATGTGTTAATTGAATTGAAGACAATGTATAAACTGCACAGCATGTTGGGAGCCTAGCTCAGTAAACCAAGTCTTAACGCGAGGATAAACTCTGATGCCTTTGAAACCACTTGGCAGTGCTGTGGTCTAATCAAACTGAATCACACATTAATGTCCTAGTGTTTTGAGGCGGCAGGGTGGCGGGGCCGAAAGATCCAGGGAACACTCTGCTCTTTCTGGAGAGGCGACACGAGCTTTCTGCTCGGCTTGTTTCTCACCTCCAGACTTGGCCCCTCGCAGGGTGATTTCACACCCAGACCTCCTGCCTGACAACCTGCTATGCAGACGTCCGTGCGCGGCATCCAAGGTGTGAAGCCAGACCCTCTGGCTTCTAGAATCAGAACACCCCGCTCTACAACTCACAACACAACTATTTCTATTACCGGGCCCATTGGAAGTTTCCTCGTGGATCCGTTGTTTTACAGTACAAGGGGGATTCAATTACTAATCGTATTCATTTCTAATAGAGTAACAGGGTATGAAAATATGATTTTGTGTGGCATTTTTATATGCTGAGGCTTATTGTATCTGGTGGTTTGAATTAAAAAAAATACAGGCTACTGCTGGATCAGGTTTGTCGTCTGGCTGGATAAATGGGCATCAGTGTGCGTCGGTGGAGAATAATAAGAAGGACATACATACACAACGTGTTATAATCATTATCGTCATCATCATTAGGGTAGAAAGGGCTGAAAGGCAAACAGCTCCACAAAATCATACGACAACAAAAGTGATTATATCACAATGCTTTAATTCAAAATACACTATCGTGACGGCACATTTGGACATACAATGAGCAACTTTATTAGGATTCTTTGTTTACATTCAACATCACTATACAGGGGCCGTGAGTGGGTCTGGTTCTCATTAGGACAGGGGGGGGGGGTCTGGTCCTCTTCATTCAGCAGCTCAACCAGCAGACACTGAAGGACATATTACAGATTCAGTTCCATGGAAATCAACCTCTAAAAGTATCTAACATCTGTAACAGCCTTTCTCTGATCCTCAGGACAGGTAGACTTGCATGTTGATGTGGACAGGTAAGATGCAAATGAGCATTGAAAAGAGAAACACTTAACACAAGCAGGGCAGGGGGATCCGTAGACAGGGACTGGGAAAGGTTGACCTATATAGCCACAGTGTATACCTTGATCTTTTCTCTTTATTCATATTCTAGAGCTCTTCTTCCATTTCGTGGCTGTGAAACAAGAGATTAATTTTATTCCCCTGGTGGTTATGGTCTTGTGACTCAGTTTAGAGGCTGAAGAGTGGTTCAGAAATCTGCCTACCCGGTACAGGAAGTAGCCTCTGCTCTGGATGCCAGCTGGGCCCTTCAGATCCTCCTGCACAGACATACACATGCACACACAAACAAACACACGTGTCAGGACAGGAAGTCAGGTTCAGAACAGGAAGCCAAGAAACCAGGAAGAGCTCCTTCCTTCCTTCCTTCCTCCCTACAGCATCTCCATCTTCTCGTAGAACGTGTCCCTACTAGGAGCACTGCTAGTAGGTCAGTGGGTGCTGGTTAGCTATTTGGCTTCTAACCCCAAAGCAGCTGCTTCCTCAATCAATACACAGCGTTTCTGCGTCACTTTTCCACATTTCCTCGGATGTATCCGCTGCTTCTACTACTCGAATGACGATTAGCGAGAAGTTCACCACTTAGCCAAACCAATTTTAGACAATAATTGCCCTAAGTAGGAAAGGAACAACTAATGCAGGCCAAACTGGTACAAAGAGAGAACTGGGGCCTGCAGAGTAAAACACTCTCGCATGTTAAACATGACATGTAATAACATGCGTCCTTGTGTGCGCAAGTACAGCATTCTTACTCAGAAGCTGACGCTACACTCCGTAACAAACCAACCGTTTGTTGTTTGACAGTAGATGTTTTTTCATTATTTTGATTGGTTGATTGTATTTTCTGTTTAGATACACGATGAGTGTTCAGGGGATCCTAAAGGGACATTCTATCAGAGTGGGCGTTCCATCTTTTTGATGGCCTCATCTGCCTCACCTCTCCAGAGCTCAACTGATCCGAGCTCATGCATCACCTGAAGACATCAGGTGACCATTTAGCTGTCAAACAATCCCATCTCACATGGTGTAGTGAATCACCGGGGTGGTTTTTCTGTAGCTTTGCCCAGGAGACGTTGGGAGGGAAGCATGGATGTGTGACACACGGAGAGTACATACGTGCAGTCTGACTCCTTTCCCTCGCTGTGTATCAAGCTTAGGAACCAGCTTCAGCAGAGGGTGCAACACAGGGGGCTGATGCATCGACACAGCAACATGGGGAAACATGAGAGCCATGAACAGCCACCCCTAGACTTCCTGGGACCAGGGCATGCAGAGAGGACTCTCAGGTAAAAGCTTGGTCCTTCTCACACACACACACACACACACACACACGCGCACAGGCATGCACTGGAAAGCACACACACAAACTCTCTCTCACACACATACAGCCAGTTTAAAAGTTCTTCATGAGTCCACTCATATCGCAACAAGCGTACCCCTGGCAAGGGTCTTCCCCTGTGACTTATGCAGACAACACTATCCGTTGCTCTATTTACATTAGCAGTCTCAAGGCACTTACCTACGCAGTCCACATTCACCATCCGACGCCACGGACGCGCCTAACAAAGCAGACCACCTCGACAGCGCCGCGCGTGCGCCCCCCATGAACACCTCTTCCGCTTCATCTTCAAAGGACACCACAGAAATCAGATTCCCCAACTATGGATCGAGCAGAGAACCACTGACGCCTAGCAAAAAGCCCCAGTGAACACGACGATTACCGTAGACGACATGAGCCACTCGAATTACGCCGAGGACAAGCACCACCGGATATCTGCACTCAGAGCCAAGGCGTAAGCCACAAGAGGAACACAGAGACAGAAGCAAGGACCAACAACCCAAGGCACAGACAGCGAATGCCCAGAAGAACACAGAGACAGGACACGCAGCCAAACACCGCAGGCACAGGGAAGCCAGCGAACACGACCGGCAGGAAGCCAGTCATACACCAAGAACAGCGAAGGCTAGGCACGCTGACCAACACTAAACATACAATACCAGACAGAAGATCTCTCTGCTTT
>BROE01000028.1:7189601-7227376 GCA_036571765.1 Plecoglossus altivelis
TATATGTGCATATATCTCACATAATGACAGCTGTTAATTGTTCCGTTTCATATTTCTTTTTCTGGTATGAAGCCATGAGCTCTCTCAAAGTTTCGAAAACAGTTTTTAAAAGTTTCGTGTTGCAGACTTTTCTTAAACTAAATTTATTCGAAATTCGATCAAATCAAATGTATTAAAATACGCTGGTTACAGACATTTTTCATCGCGGTGCTATTAAACATTAAGCAACTTTTCCTCGCATCCTCGCTTAAATACCGACAATAAGCATTGGGTTTTCCATCATATAAAAACAAGCAATTATTACACGTATTAATGCGTGACCATCTGTAATTACATAATCGTCGTCGATTATGGATATTTTAGTTTAAATTCCCGTACTTTTCTTTGCCTTGCTTTAGGGTATGTATCTGAATCAATTTAGTTTATTGTAATGAATATAGTGGGGAGACTAATGCTTCACACTGTCCTACGCCTAATTTAACACCCCATTCCCCAATTTGAAAGAAAAACTGTTTTTTTTCCCCCACGTTTAACTGGCTCTATCCTGAGCATTCACATCTTGACTAAAGCACAACAAGATTAATTGCACGTGTTCTGCACATAAGGTCAAAAGTCGTACAAAACAACACAACTCCACGAAACAAAGAAAGTCGTCTTAAAGTCTCGCTACATGTACGATAATGATAAGGAGCTTACTTGTGCAGACCGGGATTGCTGAGATGAGTAGAACAGCCAGGGTGATGTTGGCGGGGCTGAGAGGGCTCATCGCGCTACTGGAGAGGTTGGTCACTTTGCTCGCGTTGCCGCTCTTAGAAACTCTGGTTTGGCACTGGGAGGTCTTCATCGTAACGCACTTCTGTTCTCTGCTCTTCTCTGCTTCCTCGGAGCCTGTCGTGTTAGTAGTCGTTCTGATGGGCTTAATCATCCCCCCAGGACCGTTATAAGGCGTGGAGGTCACACGCTCGATGAATCAGTGACACTCCGTGGCGTCATTCTGGGCTTGTTCCACGGTGATATCGTTTGCGTTACAGTACTTTACAGCAATTTTACAACTTTATATGACTCAGTCAGGCATAATCAATTACGTGGGCAAAGTCAAATGAGGCTCCCCAAACTCCTCTACCTGTCCTGTGTTGGTTAGGGATAAATGTACACAATAATACTGGATGGAAAATGGCCCAATGAACTTGAGGATGTTCATGATCCATGATACAGGATGCTCGAGAATCTTATGCCCATGGTGGCAATATGTTCTAGAACTCCATAGCCATGATATCCATACGTTTCTTAACTCGACACCCATGATAGCAAAATGTTCACATCATTTTTCTTCTCTCTGTGAATCATGTTTCAATAAGATACGATCACAAGATATCATGCTGTAATAAAGCCAGAGAGATAAAACTAGATACACACACACACATTTATACACCCTCACACACAGGAACAGATGTAGTTCGGGAGCTCCCGATCACTCTCACTATGGGTCTCAAGCATGTTTTAAACCTCCTATATCTTGAACTGAGATGAAGTTAAATAATATCGCCTGGAAAAGGCTACGAGAACATAAGAAGATTCCCATTCCAACCTGAAATAACAAGATTAAGCACGGGTCAAGAATAAGCAAACTGGGACAAACATTGCAAATGACGACAAAAGCGCAGCAGTTTCCACCATGGCGGAAAGAACATTTGAAAAATGCGTCTGAAGTGAAATGATTGGGCAGGGTTATCAAGGGCCACCAGGCCTTGGAGCCGAGTTCATCTGAAAACTCGAGGCTGGTGTGTAGAGGGGGAGAAGAAGCCCCAGTTCCTTCAGGAACCCTAGTCTCCTTCGACAGGCCACTGACTCAGGTGGCCTCCCAGCTAGACCCTGCTAGTTCCTCACAGTCCATAGACCCTGTGTGTGCCAGGCTTCCCTGATGGCCAGAGCAAGCTGTCGCTTCTGTCTCTCGTCCTCCCCTGAACGCTACCAGCTCTGGTTCCCCCACCATGCTGTTTGTGAGCTGTCTGTCTGTGTTCTGCTTGTCTTCCTTGTGACTACCTGCATTTGTTGTGCACCTTGGGGAACTGCTCCGTCATGGTAATGGATCCAGCTGTTATCATTTGTCTCATTCATAACATAACGAGTATTGACTTACACCGTCTCTGAGGACAACAGTGGGCGAGGGGAGGGGGGGAGGGGGGAGGGGGGGGAGTCCTTGCAAATGTGGATTGCGTCAAGAAACATGGCATGAAGGTATTTCAGCACAGACGTCACATTGCGTTCAAGTGCGGTATGCTGCCCGTATCGATTCAGTGTGTTATGCAGTGTTTATAACTGTGGAATACAAAGCAGTGAGGTCAGTCTGTCCTCACGCCACACGCCTGGTTAACGGAGATTACCTTCCTTAGTAACCGTCCTCGCTGCGTGCGTGTTCTTCCTGAGAGCACTCTGCGGGGCTTTTTTCCCTCCTAAATTGGGGTGCGTTCGACTTAAAGTTTCAAAACATCCGCAGATGTACTTTTGTCGTCCGCAAAAGGAACGCGCGTGGCCAATCAGGACGCAGGTGTTTTCACAGCTCCGCACGGCAACCTGCCGGCGTGCGTCACCAACCGTTGGCGAACTCACAAACCATCCACCCAGTGCAGACAGGTCCATGAAGATGCGCTACAGTAAGAACCAGACGTATGAGTGTGTACCCTGTGCGTACTTCTTGCCTGCTAAGTACTCGTGTGACCCTGAGAACATACAACAGTAGCAGGGAAAGTGGAAGACTGCTGCTTTGAAGACTCTAAGAACCATCAACCGGATGTTGTGACCTTGGCAGTAACCTTGCTGTGACACGAAGATGCTGCTACCAAGGCGTCGGCCAGAAGTTCTCTGATGAACGCCCTCATGACAATGATCCCGCTCATCACGCCCTTCCTAAGTTAATCTCTCTTTCTGTAACTCTCCCTTTCTCTCTGTCCCTTTCTCTCTGTCTTTCCCTTATTTCTCACACTCTGTCATTCTCCCTAACCCTTTCTATCTCTCTTCCTTTCTCTACTCTCTCTCTCATTTAATTCAATTTAAATCTCTGTGCTTTTCAATGACTGTTCAAATTAATCAATGTCACAAATGCAGTCCACAGCAAGCTAACCACATTTGAAATAGACAAGCCATGAAAAAGAATGACATTACACATTCAGATAAGAGACAACAAGATAACCAGTGCGGATGTGTGTGTGTATGTTTGTGTGTGTGTATGTTTGTGTGTGTGTGTACGTTTGCGTGTATGTGTGTGTGTTTGCGTGTGTGGGTATGTTTGTGGGCATCTCTGTTCCATGTTGGACACACTTTTGTAAATAAGAAAAAACATCTCTCATCACATTACATAACACATAACGTGAACACATAACATCTCATACATTTTTCTCATCACATGGGATGCAAGCAGATATTTTTCAAATCTGACTTGTAAAAACGCATACACTATTCTAGGGTAAGTGTCGAAATGTCATGACATTTGAGAATTGGCGATTGAATTGCAATCTAAATTGGGGGTATGGAGGGTTTAGAGTGGCATTTGCATGCCTAGTCGTAATTGGCTTGTTTGACATGAGGCCCAATGGGATCAAGGGTTCGTTACTGTCTGTGGTGTATCATGAAAGCTAATTAAGGCAATCCTGTTGACCTTAACTACACTACGCTAAGCTTTAAAGTAGAGCAGCAGGTAAGGTTGCAGTATAGTGATTAAACACACTTGTAACCAGATGTAACCAGTTTACTCACCTCTTGTTTACCTACAAACACGAGATGAAAAGGTACATAGAGGTTATGACTGACAGGGTTTTCCCCCAATCAAAAGTACAACATGAACCTTATCAATGTTATAAAAGAGTGAGATCACAACTCCAAATTGGACAAATGAGGAAAATCTAGGATTGTGAAGCAGCTGTACGAGGCTCATGTACCAGGGCTCCGAGAGCATGTGTAATTATCCTTTCTTCTGTTTCCGCAGTGGAAAAGCCCCTCCTTATGAAGTGTTAATGTTGATGTTCAACACCAGTAATTGAGCCGTCATTGTCTCCTCGTGGTAGGGCAGGGTTTTCCGCTCCACAATATCCACAGTGTGACTTTCACAGAGGGTGATAGACCCTCTGTTGTTTAACCTTTCTTCATTAATCCTACTTGATATGCTAATGAAATGGGTCTTATTAGACAGGAATATCCTTACCACCCGAAAACAGTCTGGGTCACCCAGCAAGGACACCTGCTCTCCTTCCCATTTGCAAAACCCCTCATGTTTAAGATGCCTGCTAACAAATTGTTGTTCTGATTTTCTTCCTCATTCATCGCTCTGTTACACATCACCGCTTCATAAGAGTCACTGTAAGATTGTGACAGGACAAAGTATATTGTTTTAGTTAATACAGAAGCTAATGACCAAGATCTTTTTGCTCTTTCCATGGCGTCCCACTCTTCCGCCCTAGAGCTGTCTGCCTGCTGTGTAGGGCTGTCTGACTGCTGTGTAGGGCTGTCTGACTGCTGTGTGGATATACCTGCCTGCCTGTGGGGCAGGTAGAGCTATCTGTCTGCTGTGTAGGGCTGTCTGTCTGCTGCGTAGGGCTGTCTGTCTGCTGCGTAGGGCTGTCTGTCTGCTGTGTGGATATACCTGCCTGCCTGTGGGGCAGGTAGAACTGTCTGTCTACTGTGTAGAGCTGTCTGTCTGCTGCGTAGGGCTGTCTGACTGCTGTGTAGGTACACCTGCCTGCCTGTGGTGCAGGTAGGGCTGTCTGTCTGCTGTGTAGGGCTGTCTGTCTGCTGTGTAGGTACACCTGTCTGCCAGTGTTGCAGGTAGAGCTATCTGTCTGCTGTGTAGAGCTGTCTGTCTGTCTGCTGTGTGGATATACCTGCCTGCCTGTGGGGCAGGTAGAGCTATCTGTCTGCTGTGTGGGGCTGTCTGTCTGCTGTGAAGGTAAAGCTGTCTGCTGTGTAGATTAAGCTGTCTGTCTGCTTTGTAGGTAGAGCTGTCTGTCTTTGTAGACCTGTTTGTCTGCTATGCAGGTAGAGCTGTCTGTCTGCTGTTTGTTTCCTTGCTCTGTCTGTCACACATGTTGCAATTAATAAAAGCATTCACCATGAGCATAGTGAATTTGGGCTACTGGATGAATCCCAAGTTTTGCTTTGTTTGTCGTTTTGATATGGAGTTAATTGTCAATGGGTTAATGTTTCAAATTTGGCATTTTTCTATCATCCTCTCATATCGCTACTGCAGTGTGAAAAAGGGATTCAGATGATCAACCAAATTTTCCCTAATCGCCCATGGAGGCCATGAGCCCCAGCTCCAATAGCAACGGCTTTTCATATTTCCTGTGTAATTTATGTTTTTCTGCTACGTTAATTGCTTATCATCATCTTCTCTTCTGTGTCGCAAATGTAGAACATTTTCACCCATCATTTTCATCTTAGAAATACAAGAACGCCATACGACATACACACACCACGATTACACACACACACCCACACACACCACAATTACACACAGCACGATTACACACACACACACAGGCTACATCGCTACAACTGAAAAGCTCTGTTCAACACGCTACTTGTCAGCATTGCCACTCCTGTCATCTTGACTTGTGTTTGCAGGATTCAGTATGTTTTTGTTGAAGTGTAGTTTCATGGTTAAGCCCAAGGAGCACCCTTGTGGTCATGATGGTTGAAGCACATAGTGGAGTTGAATTGAAGAGCTGCCATTAGCACACCTGGTTGTTTCCTGGTTGTTTGGCTCTCAGGAAGTTTCCTGTTGGCGGCAGGTCACAGCGTTGTTCTCACACACGGCTCTGTCGTCAGGGTAACAAGCTGGCTGGCCCATGAGGGGGGTCCTGGCCACCTCCACACCGTGTGGGGGCAAAGGTCACTCCCAGAGGACCCTTGAAGTCAAAATTGAGTTCAGGGGGCACAGTCCTTGGCTGCTTACTATGGATGTGATACTCTGTATCTCTGTGGCTTCAAAAGTAGACTTCAGAGTATAACTCCACCATGCGAGCACTCTCCCATGGCAGCTGAGTTACGACTAACAGTGTGTACGAACACACAGGTGATTAGAAAGGGAAGATGTCACATAGTTTACTGTTACTCCTAGATGGTCTTATTCTCACATCACAAACGCACATGGTTAGAATACAGCTCCAATTCAGTAAGACGGTTTTAGCTAATTTAAGGGCCACGCCAAATGTCAACCTGATAGTAACAGGTAAAATATTCATATTTAGAAAACCTTTCCGATCGTAATCCCAAATAGAAAAGATGTCACTGCTTTTGTCGTCACTGTGAATGTCAAAGCAGATTAGGAAGATAATGTTGTTTTCCCAGGATGCCACCGCACGAAAAGCCCTTTAAGTTTGCAAGTCACATCTGCGCGTCAACAGCTGTGTGGCGGGGGAGTCCCCCCTCACACCACAGATTCACTCCCAGGAACATCCCGCTCCCTGAGGTGCTCTGCAGTCTGGAACCTCACCCTTGGAAACCCAACCCAAGGTGCACACGTCGGGAAGGTTTTTAACACATACCGATGCTGCATTCACACTTCGCACTTTTCTCAAGGCTTGCGTCGCACTGCATTGATTGCGATCTGGGCAGCTAGGAGTTATTGTTTTTGTGTCAACACTGCCATAGCGGGCCTACGTAGGCATTGACATCTTCCCCTTGACATTCTTAAAATATTTCAAAATGTGAACAGAGAGATAAATTACCCCCAAATAACAGGACTGGTCTGCGAAACGTGACTGCTGTGGCATGGAGGGAACATGCTTTGATGACAGCTAATAGCTGGGGAAGTGTGTGGGCTGGGAGCGTGCACATTAAAAAGGCTACATTTTCCATGAACACAAAGAGGCAAAACACCAATTCCAGGAAAAGATATATGTGGGTTTGGCTTACAAACAGACCTATTGTGCCTTTAGAGAAAACAAAATGTAATATGGTATGCCACGTTTTCCTGTCACATTGCGGCAGGAGCTTAGGCCTGCTGTGGATGGTGTTCACGTTACAGGCTGTAAACAGCGCCCCCTGCTGACATTTCCAATGTTTGGAAGTGCGGTGGTGTTGTTCTCCGAGGACAGCTAAAGGGCTTGAGACTAGTGGAGTAGAATGTCGTTTTATTCCTTGTGTTTTGGGTTCTTCTGCAGAGATACCATCACAAGGCGTTGTAAGAAGGGTGTACAACCAACTGGCGGTGACATGCTTCTGAATTTTACTAAAGCACTTCCACCAGAGATTCTGCCTTGCACTGACCTTATCAGCCTTAATGAAACAGACACTGAGAGAGAAGGTGAAAGAAAGAAAAAAATGAGTCCGGTGGGCGAACTAATTGTGCATGGCTCCCATAGTCACCCAGTGGTCTGTAGCACAGTTCTGATGCCCCCTGCTGTCTTTGCCTGAGCCCAGTCTCAACCAAGGCAATGAGTTGTGACATTTCCTTGCGGAGTAACTGGGCTGTGAATGTGACAAATGTGCCCTGTTCGTGGCTCTGAAAAGGTTGCTCGACACTTTAAAGAATGCCACGGGCACTCTGACACCATCTCAAGAGAAACAGTATTAATACTGCGGCAACGTTATTTATATGTCTCTATGCGTGGATGTTAATGTTTGTTCTGTGATGCACGATCAGGTCAGGAAGGGAACTAAATTATTATAGGTTGCGGCACAAACAGATCGGCTTCGGTGCATCACATGACACGTCCGTCATATGCGGAAACAAACCATAAGCTCTTGAGCGGAAACAGGAAGCCGAGGAGAAGGGCAGGGCTGAGATGAGGGAATGTTTACTAATGAGAATATATTTTCTTTTCCTACTGTGAAGAAGACTTAACGTCTTTACATGGGAACAAACAGCGGATAAAAGCAGAAGTTCCAGTCATTTACGTTATATATCCACGACTAATTTCATGTGAGTATTGTGCATTAAACTGAGTGTCTCCTCAGGTTGTAGTCGAGCTTGCTAGCAAAGGCTAGCAGTGTCATTCCGTAGGATAAAACTATAGCTAGGGTACACCGATTTGAACCATTTGATGACAGTCTAAAGTATGAAACATTTGCTAATGTTCTAGCACGGGAACACTCAGCTAGCTAAGTAAAAAAACACACAAAAAAAACCGATTAGACAATGCAGAGCGATTAGGCTAGCTGACGAGCTTGATAACATAGCGTTTGGAAGCGTCTACCAGTCTGCTTAATAACAGTCTTTATCTAAGGAACCAGTTAAATTATAGGAAGGAGCAGTTTTGGCCGTTAGTGGGTTAGAGCGTTGATAAAGAACTGTTTCCGTCCTAGCTACAGCAACAGCCGTCAGGTTTCACATAATTCATAACCGCGGTTATGGTTTAACACATCTTGTGAATGGTAGATAATTGATAGCGAAGTGCCGTTATGGCTGCGTTAAGTGCGTCTTGTGTTTGCATGATTCAGAAACCACCATGACAGCCATTAAGCACGCTCTCCAGAGGGACATCTTCACGCCCAATGATGAGCGGCTCCTCAGCATCGTCAACGTCTGCAAGGCGGGGAAGAAGAAGAAGAACTGCTTCCTGTGTGCAACAGGTGTGATTGCGACCATCTAAACAGCTGAGTTCCCAATGAAATCCAGAGTAATCAATTATGTGTCCTGGAGGAGTACATGTGCGTCGTCAACTTTTACCGTACTCGGGTTTAAATAACGGGAACAGTTCACGGTAAATGCGCTCTTACCAACTGTTTTGAATGATGGCATTGATTTTTTTGTGCGGCAGTGACGACGGAGAGGCCTGTTCAAGTGAAAGTCGTGAAGGTTAAGAAGTCGGACAAAGGAGACTTCTACAAGCGCCAGATGGCCTGGGAGCTGAGGGACCTTACAGAAGTGGACTCCAAAGATTCCAGCAAGGTCAGCTTCTAGAACCAATATAAGATGTATTGACTTAGGACAACGGTCAACTTCACCTCCAGTTAACCTAACCATCATGCTGGAATACGTTGTGGCGGAAGGTATTGAGGAAGGTATCTGCTCATGGACAATGACATGGGGTCAGTTTTGTCTCGCTGAATGCATTATTGTGGTCTACTTAGTGGATTGTAATCATGCAAAATTGGTGGTAGATTAAATACAGAGTTCATGCCAAATTGTGTGAGAAGACTCCAGCAAGGACAGCTACAGGAAGTGTCAGGTTCACAACAGGAAGTCCTCTGCAGATGAATACGCTGACCTCCACCCAGTCTCCGTTCTTCTCTCACGCCCCCCCCTCACCCCAACGCTCTCTCCCTGTCTGTTGCTTCAGGAGAACCCAGAGTTCGACCTTCACTTTGAGAAGGTGTACAAGTGGGTGGCCAGCAGCACGGCCGAGAAGAACTCCTTCATCTCCTGCATCTGGAAGCTGAACCAGCGCTACCTGAGGAAGAAGGTGGAGTTTGTGAACGTCAGCCCGCAGCTGCTAGAAGGTAGGCAGGGACGGCTGGGCAGAGCTGGACTCTGTGTGGATCCTGCCTGTCAGCAGTGCAGAACCCCTGTCCTGTTTGCTTGTGTGCAGGCGTGCGTGCGCGTGCGTGTGTGTGTGTGTGGGCTGCAAAAGCTTCCTTTCTGACCTTTGAACTCTTAGCCACATTGTTGTCCTTGACAGAAGGGGATTGACTCCAATAACTGATTATCTTGTGGTCTATACCTGGGGATGGGTGTAGCTCAGCGGTAGGACTGTCTGGAGATCAAGAGGTCACAAGTTCAAATCCCCGCCTGTATGTCTGGATAAGGGCACCTGCTAAGTGAATATGTTATCTGTCACACAGTTGTGCATGTTTAGACCTAAGCTCAGCGTAGCGTTAGCAATATCTTTGCAGTCCCAGCATTAATGTGAAGGCATGATGTAGATGTCAGCTGTATGCACGCAGCCCTATGGTGTGGCTCTCTCTGCTAACCTCTCTATTGTCACTCTTGTCTTTCACCCTCTCTCTGGCCAGAGCTACCTAAAGCTGAAGGTTGGTAGAAACTCACTTGTTTCCTCCTCATCCCGTTCTTGACTTACATTTTCATTCTCTTCCTCCTTCCATTAATGCTGCTTGTTGAATGGTCTGTGATGTGAGGGAATGTGGACTGTTTAAAGTGTTTTAGTTTTCACATTTCATTTCGAGAATCCATCATTATTTGTTTGATTGAGGTGAAATGGCGTCGCTGTTTGAGGAGCTGTGCGTTTGTTTTGCATTTGTGAGCGCACAAGACTCAGAACGTTGCCACCCCCTTCTAACCCAGATCCCATTTACTCCTTCCTGCTTCCCTCAAACCACTTCCTGCTCACCGCGCTCTTCTTCCTGGTTCAGAATCCGTTCCCAGCGGGGAAAGCCAGAGTGTTGCCGGGGGCGACGAGGATGCGCTGGATGACTACCAGGAGCTGAACGCCAGAGAGGAGCAGGATATCGAGGGCATGATGGACGTGTGTGAGTACGCCATCTCCAACGCCGAGGCCTTCGCTGAGAAGCTGTCCAGGGAGCTGCAGGTGCTGGATGGGGTGAGTGGAGAGAGAGAGAGACAGGAAATGTACCAGCTCCACACTTCTTCCTCATTAAAAATGCTAAGCTATTTTTCTGAAATCTTCGGATGTTTTTCAAACTTTTAAAAACCTTTTCCCAAATCTTTCGAAACTGAAAAAGCAACACTTTATCCCTCTAAAACTGTATGTTTTTAAATGCCATTATCTGTATTGTGTCACGTTAACATCACAATTCTGTGGCTGAACTCCTGCCTTGTCTCCTCTGCCAGGCCAACATCCAGTCCATCATGGCCTCAGAGAAGCAGGTGAACATCTTGATGCAGCTGCTGGACGAGGCTCTGGGGGAGGTGGACACCATCGAGGGCAAGCTGAGCAGCTACGAGGAGATGCTGCAGAGCGTCAAGGAGCAGATGGACCACATCTCCCAGAGCAACCTCCTCATCCAGATCAGCAACACTAACAACGGCAAGCTGCTGGACGAGATCCAGTTCCTGGTGGTGAGGGGGGGGGGGGGGGTGGCATCATCCGGGTTACCAGGGCTCACTGAGGCGTTACCAGGGTTACCAGAGGAGTGACTCTGCCCTGTGCGTCCCCAGAACTACATGGATCTGTCGAAGGGCCACGTGCGAGCCCTGCAGGAGGGAGACCTGTCCACCCCCAAGGGCATCGAGGCCTGCATCAACGCCTCTGAGGCGCTGCTGCAATGCATGAATGTGGCACTCAGACCAGGTGTGTGTATATGTGGAGGGTGGGCGTCTGAGGTGTGTGCACAGTTGTGTGCGTATGTTTTGTGTGTAGTCGTTTTTAGTTGGACCAATATTTCACTTGATACTGACCCATGTGCGTGTGTGCGCGTGTGTGTGTCCAGGCCACGAGAAGCTGCTGGCAGTAAAGCAGCAGCAGCAGCTGTTCTCCGAGCTCAGAGACACCTTCGCTCGACGCCTCACCAACCACCTCAACAACGTCTTCGTTCACCAGGTAACCCAGTGTCCATGACCGCACGCAGGCTTGACCAATGACACGTCTTTTATTTCAGTGGCCTCTCCGAGGTCCAGGTCTGTGCCCACACACTGGTCACTGTTGTACTAGCCTCAGAACCAGCAAGAACCTGGTCTTTACCAGTCCCAGCTCTGCTAGTATCACGCTGCTTAGCCAGTACCTCACTCTGTCCCTTTTCTCAGTACCTCACTGCTCTGTCAGTACCTCACTGCTCTGTCAGTACCTCACCCTGTCCCTCTGTCTGTACCTCACTGCTTAGTAAAGACCTCACTGCTCTGTCTCTCTCTCTCAGTTCAACCACTTCAGTCACTTCAAAATGACCATCCCTCAGTTCTATAGGTCTTCCTGTCTGTCTCTTCCAGTGAGTACCCTCACAGCAACCACCCTGACCCCCCCCTCTCTAACCTCTGACCCCTCCCCTCCAGCCCAACTCATCAGTCGGACCTTTTCCAAGCCTGTTGTTTTTTCCTCAACAATGCTGGCTAAAAAGTGCATGGAGTGTGTTGACCCCTACTCACGGTTTCTCTCTGACCCCTAATGACCTCCGAGCCCTGGACTGACCCTCATGACCCCTGACCCCTCTAGCTCCAGGATGTGCTGCTGGCTGCTGTCCTCCCCTCTGCCTGCATGTAGCAGTGGTGCTAGGCTAGGGTGCTAGGCTAGCGTTCTAGGCTGCGGTACTACGCTGCAGTGCTAGGCTATGGTGCTAGGCTGGGTTGCTAGGCTGCGTGGCTGTGGTGTTAGGCTAGAATGCTAGGCTAGAGTACTAGGCTAGAGTACTAGGCTAGAGTGCTAGGCTAAGCTAGATTGGTAGGCTAGAGTGCTAGGCTAGATTGCTAGGCTAAAGTGCTATGCTGCGTAGCAGCTGACAGGTGGAGCGCCTGGTGATATGATAATCTCATTTCTGCTGTGGGAGACTTTTCTGTTTGTGACAAGCTGATTTACATGTGATACTAACCTGTTCTAGAGATGATGTCAGGCTACAGTGACCTAACCTGATTGGCACCCTTGCATAAGATGTCCTTCCATGAATCATAGATGGTACCGGTGTTATGCGTGTGAGCTGATGTGTGTGTATGTGAGCTGGTGTGTGCGTGTGTGTTGATGGTGCGTGTGTGCTGATGCTGTGTGTGTCTCCAGGGTCATGACCAGAGCTCCAGCCTGACCCAGCACACAGCCGAGCTGCTGCTACCCAAACACAGCCCTCTGCACAGGGAGCTGCTGCGCTACGCCAAGCTCATGGAGTGGCTGAAGAACACTCAGAAGGAGAAGTACGAGGGCCTGTCCAGGGTGAGCCACGCCCCCCTGCCCTCACTGCCACACACACTTACAGAAAGATGAATTGTACAGTTTTGAACTCCTGCGCTCCACAAACCACTCCAATTCTTTCATTTTGCCGTTATTTTGAACAGTAAAGATGGCTTCCTGCTGGTGTCACTTCTACTGTAAGACGTAACCTCTCTGTCTGTCTCTCTGTCTCTCAGACATACGTTGACTATATGAGCAGACTGTACGAACGAGAAATCAAAGACTTCTTTGAGATTGCCAAGATCAAGATGGCGGGAACCACCAAGGAAGGGAAAGGGAAGTTTGGTAAGAGTGCTGACGTTCCCTCCAAACCCATCCCTTCCTCCTGAAGAGATGGGTTCATTAGCAGGCTATTGTAGTTAGAGCTCTTATTAGAGTGGCGGTTCAAATACTGCCCCCCCTCCCCCTCCCCCATCTGCTTATTGCTACAAAACTGTGCTAATCAGGAACAAGAAATCCATACACTGCTGGGCAAAGCAAGGAACTTGACTGTGTTGAAGCCATAGTGTCCGTGACACTTTGACACATCGTGCCTGATGTTAATGCTCCTGTGCCTCTCTGTCTCAGCGACTCTCTGAACTTTCAGTTCCTTGCCCTTCTACTGTTTGGCTTCTTAATGCCTGTGTGTGCTCTCTGCACCACACCGTGACGGCCACACACTGCAGCAGCCCTGAGTTCAGCTCGGGCTGCCCTGCATGTCAGTGTGACCTCTGACCTCTAACATGGCCCCCCCGGTCCTCATGCTGCATGTCTAACGTCTTTGTCTCTGCCGCCTGCCTCGCTAACCGGCTGACAGCCACGCTTCCTCGGAAAGAGAGCGCTCTCAAACAGGAGACGGAAAGTAAGTATTCCAACGGAACTCACCTGTTGCCCTTTACAACTCTCCTCTCCTTCCCGTTCCCCCTCTCTCCTTCCTACTGCTTGTTCTTTGTTACTTCCTGGTCCTCTCCACTTCCTCCTCTCTGCTCTTACCTACGTCCCCCTGCTGTCCTTGTTGCTGCACATCCAGGACCCTCTTCCTCTCACACAGCCACCCACCAGCCTGTTCTTAGGCAGGATGTCCACACAGCCAACACCACTCACCTCATTACCAGAACACATCCAGACCCACACCTCTTATTCACGCGTGTCCAACACGGCTGCACTTCCTGTCTATGTAGCGTGGCGGGGCGTGCGGGCCGCCTCCTCCAGCAGCTGAGCGTGTGTTCCTCCCTCCCCCAGGCCTGCACGGCAGCTCAGGGAAGCTGACAGGCTCCACGTCCAGCCTGAACAAGCTGGCGGTGCAGGGCTCCAACAGCCGGCGCTCCCAGTCCTCCTCGCTGCTCGACATGGGCAACATGTCCGCCTCCGACCTGGACGTGGCCGACAGGACCAAGTTTGACAAGGTGATTTTGGACTGTGCATCTGTGTGCTACTTCTGTGTGTGTTACTAATATTTGTGTCTGGGTGTTCCTGATGCTACTGTGTGTTTGGTGCTCCAGATCTTTGAGCAGGTGCTTAGTGAGCTGGAGCCGCTCTGCCTGGCAGAACAAGACTTCATCAGCAAGTTCTTCAAGCTGCAGCAGAGCCCTCCACCCCTCCAGGTGGCGCTCCAGGTACGTCCAGCTCTACTCTTTTGACATGGCTTTTATTGTATATTTACAGTGAGCTCTGTTACTGTGCCTTCAGAGGGTGGAATAATTCCCCCCACCCCATCAATATCCTCTTAATTGTGAGTTTCAGACGCAATGTGTTGTTAGCATCGTATGTCATTGTATTTGTTAGCATTGCCTTTCCACATGCCCAGTTCCTCTGGGATGCAGCTGTACTCTGCCTGATGTGCGAGAGCTTGTGTGTTCCAGCAGGGCGAAGGGGAGGAGGTCGATGGAGGACAGCCCTCCAGGATGACCCACCACGGGGAGCACAGACACTCCATGTCTTCTGAGTGAGTCTGTCTCTCCATCCCTCTCTGTCTGTCTCTTAGCAGGAGACACATGCGATCCAAACTCTCATGCTTTATAGATTTGAAGATTGTACTTGCATTTGTTAAATGACATTCAAATTATTTGATCCTGATCCTTTGATAATTCCTATTGGCCTAACGCTAACCTATAAAACAATCTAATATGGAGAAAAAAAACAATTAGTACACATCACTGGATATACATTTTTTAATGATACTGAACAGAACATCCCAACAATGTTGTCCTTCTCCTCCCCCAGGAAGGACTTGGTGCGCCTGATGATGAACAAGATCTTTCAGAGCATCGAGACAGAGCTCCACAGCCTCATCGCCCTGGGCGACAAGATCGACAGCTTCCACTCGCTGTACATGCTGGTAAAGATGAGCCACCACGTGTGGACGGCGGAGAACGTGGACCCGGCCTCCTACCTCAGCACCACTCTGGGCAACGTGCTGGTCACAGTCAAGAGGAACTTTGACAAGTGCATCGTGAGTAGAGGAGGAGGTGGGGTGGGTGGGTGGGTGGGGGGCAGCATCCAGCACTTGTTCATCCCTTCCTTCCTTCCCCTGGCTCGTTGTGCAGTTGGTTCAGATCAGGCAGATGGAGGAGGTGAAGATCTCCAAGAAGAGCAAGGTGGGGATCCTGCCCTTCGTCAGCGGCTTTGAGGAGTTTGCCGAGCTGGCGGAGACCATCTTCCGCAGCGCCGAGCGGCGAGGCGACCTGGACAAGGCTTACGTCAAGCTGATCAAAGCTGTCTTCATGAACGGTGAGAGGACGATTCAAGGATTAGACTTGTAGACTAGCTGTTTTTTTGGGGCAGTCGCAGTCAAGGAACAATATTTACTATGAACTCTACTCTTAACTACAGTGGGACAAATCCTCAACCGCAATATTGCATAGCAAAGTGCAAAAAGAATGTCATACCTATGTGATTGGCTGATGGCTTGTGTAATACCCTCCCTGTCTTTCCCCAGTGGAGAAAGTGGCCAATGAGAGCCAGAAGACCCCACGTGACGTGGTGATGATGGAGAACTTCCACCACATCTTCTCCACGCTGTCGCGTCTGAAGATCTCCTGCCTGGAGGCCGAGAGGAAGGAGGCAAAGCACAAGTACACAGACCACCTGGGCTCCTACGTCATCAACTCCCTGGGACAGCCGCTGGAGAAACTCAATGTAAGAGTGTGGTCAGGGGCGGGGGGGTCAGGGATGGTGAGGTCTGGACAGTTAGAAGGTCCGGGGCCTTACTGACAGCATGTCCATGTGTTGCAGCACTTCTTTGAGGGCGTGGAGGCGCGTGTGGCTCAGGGCGTCCGGGAGGAGGAGGTGAGCTACCAGCTGGCCTTTAACAAGCAGGAGCTGAGGAAGGTGATCAAGGAGTACCCTGGGAAGGAAGTGAAGAAAGGCCTGGACAACCTGTACAGGAAGGTGGACAAGCACCTGTGTGAGGAGGAGAGCCTGCTGCAGGTGAGACGCACTGACCAGCACCAGAACATCCCATAATAAGCCCCTGAACAAGCGCCGCAAGCTCGGCTCACCTTGGGAGCGAGACCAGTTGGACTCACCTGCGTCTCCCGTCCTCTAGGTGGTGTGGCACTCGATGCAGGATGAGTTCATCCGACAGTACAAGCACTTCGAGGGGCTGATAGGACGCTGCTACCCCGGGTCTGGCATCACCATGGACTTCACCATTAAGGACATGCTGGAGTACTTCTCCAGCATCGCCCAGTCGCATTAACGACAGCACGTTACTGATGATCACTGCTTTATTGGTGCCTCGCTGAAACGAAACACTACTTACCATCTTTTACATGTCTTGACTGAAAGAGATTCACTGAATACCCCGCCAATTCCATGGTGTGCGCACACAGGTTTGTGTTGTAAACCAGCTAAGAACTTAAGCAAAAAACGCCCAGCAAAGTACATTTTATAATGGAGCTTAATTATGTGTGTTATATATGCAGAATGTTAACTGTACATAAACTACAAATCTCACCTCATGTCCTGTGTACTTTGTCAGCAGTTAGAGCGTGTCTGTGCTGTAAGACTATAAAACTGTATATTCCCCCAAACTTTCTAAATGTGCATTGCAGCCAATATTTGAAAGCATTCAGGGGTCTACGTGTTAACGGACATTTGTTAAAAAAAAATCCAACAAGTTAATGAGTAAAGGAGGATCTAAAAAGTCCAGAGGTATCTAGGAGAGGCAGTGAATAATATTAGTATAAACATCGGAGAACATTAGTGCGTTTTGCTGCTAAACACATAAGAACTAGACAGAACGAATTTGTAATTTTGTGCATTTATTACCTTTCAAATGAGTACACCAAAGTATAGACCAGATAACAGCTTAAGCTGGATCTCATCTCTGGTGGTCTGGTCCACCTCCAGCTACTGGGTCAGGTTCTCTGCTGTCATGGTCATGCTGCTGGGGCACGCTACTGGAGCTTGGGGCCACCTGGGGCCACTCCTGCAGGGGGAACTGGTCCACGTTGTCCTTGGAGGGGGATCTGCTCCATCGTATGCTTGCTGCTTCAAAATCCCACTAGAGACACGAGACAGCTGGAGAAATAATATGCAGGACAGTGGAGCCCCCTAGGGGTGCACCAGGGGAAATACACAAGGCCTTGCGAGGGCTGGCTAGCTTAGAGGCTAAAGTAGTTGATTGTTTTCAGGACGTTTTGAACCTGTGACCTCTAAATCTGTGTTTAAATGCTTTAACCACTGTACCGTGACCATGAACGTAACTGATGAGCAGTGAAGGACGACTACCTGCAGGTCCGAGCCTAGGGAGAAGTCAGAGGAGGAGTCCGAGGTAACGGCCTCGTCCACCCTCACCACCCTCTCCGTCGTCCGCTGGGGTCGGCAGTTCAGCACCTGCTCCTTGGAGAGCGTCACCTGCTTCAAACACATCTAAACAAACACACAAATGACTACATACCACTCACACCAGGGAGGGGATCACCCATGTGGTTCATGTAGCTGAGAGGAGGCGCGTATTTTAACTCACTTTTCTCACAGGTTGAATGTCAACATCCATGTAGTGACCCAAGTCAACAAGAGATTTCTTCTGAGAAGGAGCCCTGTCCAAGCCCAACTGAGAAGGAATTGAAAACACAACAGTAACATTAGAAAACAGAACACTGATCAAAGTCTGTGTTGAATGCAAACAGGACAGAACAGTCCTGCCCAGAACAATTCTCCCCATATGTTCAAGTTCAAGTTGTGCTTTATTGTCATTCCGCTACATGCGGGGGCATACAGTGGAACGAAATGTTGTGACTCACAGAGCCACGGTGCTACATGAGTACAGGCATACAACAATCAAGTAAAAATAAATATACAATTTTTTGTTGCACTTACTCTGGAGGTGATGAAGCCAGAGGGAGGGGTCCCTTCCTGATGCCCCCCCAGATGGGGCTGTGTTTCTGGGGAGGACGGAGGGGAGCCCCCTAAGAGATGCTCCGTGTACGGGGACAGCTTCCTACACCGCTGGCTAGGGCCTCTTCTGCACCAATGAACGGCCAGGATCTGGTTGGTCATTCCTGCTAAGGACCAATAACAGAAGACCACAGGCAGCATAATAGGGCAATAAAACAACAGACATGTTTGAAGGATACGAGGACCTCCAGGGCAGCAGAGCCGAGGGCAGCCAGAATCCAGGGCAGGGCTGCCAGCACAGCCTCCTGCTGGCTGTCCCAGGGCAGGGTACCCCCAAGCCACACCAGGACAGCGCTGCTGTAAAGGACACCAGCCAGGAAACATAACAGGCCACACCATACATGCGCCCTGCAGAGCACCTCCCCTCTGTGCTGAAATACAGACGCTTTTCCTGGTAACCAGTTCACCCAGACAAGTTTGTGTGGTGTTATATATTAGTATTTAAATATATTATAGTGACATGTGACTCACTGCCCTGGAAAGCACCGGAAGCTTGGAGGTCCAGGCTATGACCAGGTGGAGCACGCCAAGCACGTACCCCAGGACTGCTGTCTGATCCTGGGCAGAGACACAACATTCAGCCCTCAACCTTGGTGCTCCAACAGAGGCAGGACAGGCAGTGAATGTTGTACAGACAGTTTCAACATGTCATTTATGCTGAAGCTGGAAGCCCAGTTTAAGGCTGTACACAAGTGCAACACAATGTGCAAGCTGCTAAAATCACATTTTCAGAGTTCAAATTCTTAATTGTTGAGGTGAGGCAATACCGTACCTGGACGAGATCATTCAGCAGTCGTCTCCCGGTGGCGGAGTGTGCAGGTGAGTTTAGGGAAAGCTGGGTGCTCAACCAGCCTCCGCATCCCAGCAACACCACGCCGAACACGGCTAGGAGGGTTTGCCTGCGCCTCCTTCGCTCCAGCCTTCGTCTCCGCACTGTGAAGGTTCCGCTGACGGTTAATAGGTAGGCATACGTCAATTTTAGGGCAAGTACATTTCAGTAAGTGGTTGTGTAGTTCAGTTATCCGCGCATGACAACTTTAAACTCCAGAATCATGTGTTTCTAATCTCATTTGAAGCCTACTTCACCGGAGTATAATCTCTATAGTCAACACCTTTCTCACGGACGCCTATATCTCCGTTGCATAGGCAAATGTCTTGCATGAGGAAAGGGACTTTGTTTTACCATGACAAAAGCGTCCATTAAGCAACAGTTTAACACGGTATTTACCAAGATGTAGCGCGTACTGGTCGCATCACTTACCAGCGGACGAGTTGCAACACACAGGGAGAAGGACAGCGGCAACTTTAACCGCATCGAGAAAAACCATCAAAACACCCAATTTAACCTCGAAAGGGGAGATACACGAGATGGGTTTAATTTCATGTTGTTTCGACGCTGCATGTACAAAACATGAATATCGCAGTTAGCTTCTTCCTCACCTGTATGGCAAGCTGGTGGGAAAGTGTGGCCCCGATCATGTTGCACACGCTGCCAAAAAAGACGTACATCCAACCACCAGCCTCGACGCCAGCATGTCTACCGTGTACTCGTAGACAATGTCTTGATTTGGAAAATAAAAGAAATGTGCAACAAAACCAGGCATTTCGATTACTTTAAGCGTCACCGTGTAATAGTAAAAGTAATGTAGGAGGCTTATACTTGCATGCAACAGGAAGCCAGCAAGACCAGAGCGCACAAGCAGCCGAGTCCAATTGAAACGCAAACATTTTCATTCTCTTGGAAACAGCTGAATACTAAGTCCAGGCGCACCCACGCGTTCAAACTACCGTCTGTCATATTTCCGTTATGAACTAGATGTTTTGCTATTGTCAAAGACGTTGCAATTGAACCCAAGAAAACCCGTCTGAAGTGTTTGGCCCGGTTGGTCGGATGAGCGTCTGTAATGAGACGCGAGCTCGTTAAACACGTACAGCCAGGTGTGCCCCATCTTCTACGCACCGTCAGCCTAGCCTGTTACGGTAGAGGGAGACATTCCTAAAACGTCAGAAGAACGTATTATATATACAATAATGGCCAAACCATAACGGAAACGTTGTTGAATCACTCCATAATTTCATCATGGGAGATAAAAGCCAAATGAAACATCCTTTGAAATATATCATTTAATTAAGGAACTGTTGGAACTATGTTTAAGCCATTACTCATGAACTGGGATCAAAACAGTCATCATGTGCATGTACAATTATCGTTTCCAGATAAAGGAAACCCTTAATAATTACAGTCATTCCTAGTTCAGATTAGTATGGACCTCTGAGAATCTGCAGGTGGTTAGGTAGAGAGGAATGTTCTGCGAGGCTGGGAGACCAAACTGTCCTCAAGACACTGGGGGAAGTAAGTGATCCCCAAAACAGCCTGCCCATCTCCGCTAGAGAAACAGAAAGTGGCTGTTTTAGACTGTAGATCTCTGGGAATAACACACATTCCTCTCCACCAGGTTGGGGGTGTATAAAAAGCAGGGGGGATCCTGTTCAGGCGTCCAGGTGCTTGGTGAGTCGGCGCACTTTCTCCTTCTTGTTCCTGTTTCCGTGCTTCTTCCAGGGTTTGCCCAGGAGGGCCGCTTCGGAGCCGGGCTTCCCCGAGCCGATGGGCCCGCTGCCAGGCTTGTAGCCCATGAAGGACTGGACCCCTTTGGTGAGCGCTCGCACGTTCTCCTGAAACAGAGCAACATACCTGGTGTGAGTGCGTCAGCCCTCGTACAACCTGCTCACCTGCACAGCTCAGAGCAAGACATGGCTTCTTGGGGAGAGTTCCAGTACATTCAGCGGATGGTTTTACTCAAAGCCACACAAAGCTAGTGCACAAGAATCAGAGGTGCGTAGTTCGAAAGCGCTTAGAGTCTAGAAAAGATGTGTTTACCAGGTACAGAGCAACAAGAACTAATGTTGTGACTCATTCCATGACCCTGCGTGACAGTGTTGGGACCCAAACAGCTGCCTAGGAAGGCAGAAAGCTTTGGTTAAAGTTAAACTGCACCTGATGGAAGAAGTTCTTGTCGACCGTGTTCTCGATCCGCCTGACGCGGCGTGCGCTGCCGTCCGTGCTGCAGTCGGTCGGGTCGCCGTGGCCCAGCAGGAAGGGGCGATGCTGCGGCTGGAAGTCTTCCGCTCGGATGTGCGGAGGAGGGTGGCAGTACAGTAGCTTCCCCTGTCCACCGGCACAAAACACATCCTCCTTGTTAAGACTCTGAACGGTTGTCGAGACGCTTAGCCAAGGTAACGGCTTAGGTGCAGCTGTACTCACGCTGACGTAGTCCTTTAGGATGTAGCGGGCAGATCTGGACTGGTCTGGTTGACCGTGTGAGGTCATGAAGCCTCTCATGTCTGAAAACACAACACAGCAGAAGTGGTAACCTGTAGAGGAGTGCAGGGGGAGGCCTGGCCAGGTATGCAGGTGTGTGGAGTTAGCGTGGACTGGGATGTGGAGGAGGTGTGGTCAGATGCAGAGGAGTCGTGGTCAGATGCAGAGGAGTCGTGGTCAGATGTGGAGGAGGTGTGGTCACATGTGGAGGAGGCGTGGTCAGATGTGGACGAGACATGGTCAGATGTGGAGGAGGTGTGGTCAGATGTGGAGGAGGTGTGGTCAGATGTGGAGGAGGTGTGGTTAGATGTGGAGGAGGTGTGGTCAGATGTGGAGGAGGTGTGGTTAGATGTGGAGGAGGTGTGGTCAGATGTGGATGAGGTGTGGTCAGATGTGGAGGAGGTGTGGTCAGAAGTGGAGGAGTCGTGGTCAGATGCAGAGGAGATGTGGTCAGTTCTGGAGGAGGTGTGGCTAGATGTGTGAAGCGGGGGGATGTAGTCAGGCTTCCAGCTGTGTGGGTGGGTGTGGTCTTACATCCGTAGGCCACAAGCAGTTCCTCGTAGGTGGGCGGCCGGTCGGGGTCCTCGTCCTCTCGCGGGCGGATGATATTGATGCCGTAGGTGCCCTCCAACACTGCCCGAGGAATAGTCTGACACACGTGACTCTGTTAAGGACCCACACCACTGAGCAACCACAACAAGAACAGCTAAATATAACATCCACTTATTAAGCACTGTTTGACACACAATACATGCCCATAAATATGGACTCTCTACGCTGAAGTCTTACACATAACGACTACGAGTAACGCTAAAATGCTATAAGAAATACACAAATTCTCAGCATTGCAAATATATACAGCCAATTACAGAAGACATTATTTGTATTTGAGTCATTGTTCATGAAAATAACACTGGGTGCCTAAGACTTGAGAACGAATGCTATGTAGGAAAGCCTAAACATGATTAGACAGTTGACTCGACTTCAGATGTCTCTAGCATCAAAGGATATGAGTGAAATGGAAGGTACATGGTCTCTCATCTGGTCAATAGGCAGAATCCCACAGCAGATCATCTCAGCTTTGGTGGACACAAAAGAGGGCATGACCAGTCCGGGGCAGTCACACAGGCACAGGTCAGGCTCCACGTACAGCGTCTGGAGAACACACGCACGCACACACGCCTGTTACCCTCCTGCAGACGGGACTCAGGAAGTAGGCCTGTCAGACAGGAAGAAGCCTGGTACCTGGAAGTGCTTGGTGTGTCCTGGCGTGGCGGAAACAGACACCTTCTTGTTTCTGAAGATTGTGTTGATGGTGGAACTCTTGCCCACGTTAGGATAGCCCACCTGTCAAAGGATGCGCGTATGAAAGAAGAAACTGTCTCTTAACTGACATGATTTTACCACAAACAGCCCTACTACTCAATACAAGGATACACACAGTGCGTCTGTGTGTGAGTGCATGTGTGTGTGTGTGAGTGCATGTGTGTGTGTGCTTACCAAGCCAATAGTGAGTTCTCCCTCCCTACAGGTGGGGCCAGAGTGAGCAGACCTGAACACCGCCATGAGTTCCTCCTTCTGCAGCAGACGACTGGAGTTGTGGAAGTTGGAGGCGTGTGCCGAGTTCCTCTCCCCCCCCTCCCCCTCTCCCCCCTCCTCCTCCGAGGAAGTCTCCCGCTCTTCTTCCTTAAACTGCACTCTTCTCTGCTGTTCCTCCTCCATCGCACACTCCTCCTCCTCCTCTTCGTCTTCTCGTCTGCTTATATCTTCCATGTCAGGATTATCCTCGTCTTCGCTTGAGGTCTCCTCTTCCTCCTCCTCCCTCTGATTCTGCTGATCTACGCCCTGCAAACCACAGAGGTAAGATGAGAGACCGAACCAATGACGCGGCTCCGCTGTTATACGAGTGGCACTCGGGCGCTCTTGTTGCCACCTGCTTAATGAAAAGAGGGGGGGTCATTCTTCAACACTGAATCCTCTCCTCCGCATCCCAGCCAGGAACATAAGCTGAAGGGAGTTAACACTTGATCCATCCTCGCATAGGGAACTGTGGCTGTGCCAGCAGCAGAAAGACAGGTGAAAGATATAGATAGTACTGTAATGACTACAAAAGAAAATATATTGTACTAAAAACTGTTGTATAAACTAAACGAACGCCTAAACACAAAGCAAACTCATGCAGAATCAACTGACGGCCGGCCGTGTGTCCTCCCACCCAGCAGGGGGAACCCTCACCTTCTCCTCGGCTTCCAGCCGCTCGTTCTCTGCCAGGGCCGACCAGAAGACAGCGCGCAGGCCGTCCTTCTGGAAGTGGGCCGCCCAGGCCCGCCTTTGCTCCCTGGTCAGCAGGTCGGCCTTGTTCACCAGCAGCATGTTCACCTTGTCTGTAGACACCTCCTTCACGTAGCGCTCCTACACACACAGACACACACAGAAACAGCTGTCACACCACGCAGCTCTGCAGGAGACACCTCCTTCACGTAGCGCTCCTACACACACAGACACAGCTGTCACACCACGCAGCTCTGCAGGAGACACCCTCACTCAGGACCAGCAGGCAGCAGGTTGCTGGTTGGAAAAAAACAAACACGTATCCTCTGGAATGAATCAAGTATATGTCATCTGAGCAACACTCACCAGGTCCGGGCACCGAAACAACAAGGGATTTCTGGCGTCTACGATCTGGACAACCACATCGCTGAGGAGCAACAGGAAGGCTTCACGTTACTTTCATACAGAAGACACCTTGGTCCAAAGTGACAAGAGACTGAAGCCGAAAATCAAGACTCAAGAGTCTGACTTTCTGGAAAATGGTTGAACCACTAAGAGTCGCCACAGCAGTGTTCATACCTCCTCTCTATAACTCTCCACAGCTGCCTCCAGAAATCCAGGTTCCTCTCAAATGGAGTGAGAATCATCTTCTGCTCCTCTTCCAGCCTGAACCGCCCCGGCAACGAGACGTCAGGGGAGACAGGAAAATAACAACAATTACAGCTTATTCTACAAAAGCCTTGAGAGGGGGGGGGGGCAGGATGTGTGTTAGCCAATGAGGAAAGCCCTGTGGTGTGTTTAAGCCAATGGGGGACCAAGTGGTGGGCTACGTACAATGCCAGCTCACGCCTCCATTCCAGGAAGCTGTCTCTTTCTGCCTGCTGAAGCACCTCTGGGCTGGTGCTCTCGTCCCAGTGGGGTCTGGAGGGGGTCAAACACACAGAACATTCAACTACAAACACCTGGAAATGCTGAAAGAATATCTGCGACCTACTAAACTGCAAGCTAGATGTCCCATCATGGAGTAATAACCACTCAGAGTTGCTATACTCCTCCACTCCCCGACTACCACATCATCCTGACTGTACAGCTACCAGACTCAAGGTCCTGGAGACTCCTAAATAGTGACAGCAGACGGACTCACCGCCGTGGTATCCGCAGAAGCTGCCTGTTTTCATCGTGTAGCTTCTTCAGCTGACTAGCCTCCTCCGCGGTCAGCAGGCCAGCACGCGCTTCCGCTGGGACGAACTTGATGTTCAGCTTTTCTGCGGTAACAATAGAGTTAGTTTTCCCCGCTCGTACTTAGATAGGGCTAATAATGACCTAGTCCACCTACGAGCTCTGCAAACGAGGACTGTCATTTACCTGCGACGAACTCGGTCCCCGCAAGTTCTGCGGTGGCGAGAAAATCATCCATGGAGCTCTGCTCCGTCACTGACTGCAAGTTCAGTCGACCCCAGTCGTAGCCATCGTTCAGTTCACTTGTGTGGATCTGGAGGTGTCAATAAGAGACTGTCAACACCCGATAAGACTACGTAACCATCTATCAATATACGTATGGGTCACACATAACGTGTACGACATAGCAGTGGTGGTGTATGACCAGCAGTAGTGGTGTATGACCAGCTAGCTTGCTGCTCTTAGCTGCGCTGGTGTGCTATCATCCGTACCCACGAATCGCCCCTCTTGTTGCCCCGGCCTGCGTTTAGTCTCTCCTTAATCAGTGCTCGGCCGAGTCCCGCACCACCTCCTCCAGCTTTCTTCTTACCCATACTGAGATTAGGTTCGTGTTAGTGTCCTGAGATCCTTATCTATGAACGATGATATACTAGCTTGTACTACTTCAAATTACGCACATTTCTATCTGATGTTCTCCATGTGGAAATTGTTGTCGTACAAACCGGAAATGTCTCAGATCATACCACCTTTACAAACTCATCCACAGATTTTTGTAAAAAAAAGAAATTTCAGAAAGCACTGCTGCTTGGATTCTATATAAAAGAAAAAAATGTCTGGTAAAACATATACTTTGAAGTCATTAAAGATTAATAAAACATGTATGTAGATTCAAAGAGACGTTTTCCAAAATTCAACATGGTACAACCCATACATAGTCCTTCAATGATAAATGTCTGGAAAGAAACTCGCTGCAGTGCATAGTTCCACCCTTCCTCGCGACTTACCGACAACTTCTACTATTTATCACAACATTTTAAACATTCAGTTGTCTTATTTTTTTATTCTTATTTAATTTTTCTTCGCATTCTACGTCTGCTTTAAAGTAAAGACGCTAGCCAATTTTCAGAACAACCTTGATCCAAATCATTATAACTGCTATACCCTTCATCATCCAGCAGATGGAAGCCTAAACCATTTTATAAAAGATGATGTAAAAAGAGAAAAGATTGCCTGTTTATTGTCCCTAATTTAGTGCACATATTCATAGCGCCCACAGAACAATAGAATATACTTTTTGAATGTCTTACATATCGCATATATTTTGAATAGAAACCTTTCACGAAATTATTTTGTTCTTAAAGGAAACATAAGACAAATGCACTTAAGCAAATGAGATGGGCCAAGCACATGAGGGATTTTACAGTTTAGCGAGGTTTTTTTTTAAACTCAATTGAGATTACCCATTTAATCAGATTAATCGGATTAATCCATGTTGATTAAGTGACAACAGCAGCCATTACGAAGCATAGACAATGTAATTCTAGGTACAGGTTTTCTAATACTTGGCAGCCCCCCCCCCCCTTCCCACCATTTGTGAATTAACCCCATCAAGTGCGTGTCCTCGAGGAAAAACAATCGTTGGTTTCGTCCGTTCCCCTTCAGAAAAACTAAAATGGTACGTTCCCGTGTATAAACACTGTAGACAATCCTGGTCAGTACAGCCAACTTCACTCCCTTGTCTTTGGAAACATGGAACGGGAAACCACGGGCGTGTTTACACAGGTCAGCATCTTAGATGATGGAAACATAAAGTAGCCTACATGATATCGTCGCCTTCCGTTGTTGTGGATTAGTTCGTGAATGACAGAAAAATACATTCAAATCTTATATATAGATATAATAAAACGTTAGTTAGGAGTAGACTGTAATACTGTACTCTGGACACCCGTATAATGCTGCCTTGGAAGAAGAATAAGTTCGACCTCATAGAGCAAGACAAGCAGTCGAAGCAGAAGGGATATGCCGTGAGTTTAAACTACTCTGCGCTGACCTCCTTCGCTAAATCGTGCCCCGAAAGTGCTCTGAACAGGGTCGGAAGCATGTTCAAATCGAAAAGGAAAAAGGTGAAGATTACCAGCGAGGACCCCACATACACGGTCCTCTATCTGGGGAATGCCACGACCATCCAGTCCAAAGGAGACGGGTGCACGGACGTGGCTGTGAGCAAGATTTGGGGTAAAAGCGAAATGGGCAAAAATGGCACCAAAATGAAATTAACCATCAGCTCACAAGGAATTCGGATGGTGCATGTGGACGATAAGGCGAGGAGACCGGGACATTTGTATTTACTGCACCGGATTACCTATTGTGTCGCCGATCCGAGGCTTCCCAAAATTTTCGCATGGATATACAGGCACGAGATGAAGCACAAGGCGGTGATGCTGCGCTGTCACGCGGTGCTGGTGTCGAAGCCAGAGAAGGCGAAAGCCATGGCTCTGCTCTTGTATCAGACCTCGGCCACAGCTCTTGCCGAATTTAAACGACTTAAACGAAGGGACGATGCGAGGCATCAGCAGCAGCAGCTCATAGGGGAACAGACGATCCCACTGGTTCCGCTTAGAAAGCTTCTGAACGGTCAGTGTTATTACAAACCGCCTGTGGAACGGAGCCGGAGCGCGCCGAAACTAGGCTCCATCACCGAAGACTTGATCGGCGAGGAGGAGGAGGAGAAGGCGATGCACTTCGAGTGCGAGGACATTCTAGACACGGACGATGATTGCGTGGGTAGCGGTAAACAAGAGTTGTCCCAGATCATCATTGACCTGGGAGAGATGAGCATAGGAAACGATGTTCAGACCCTGAAAGCGGACTTAAGAGTGACCAGACTCCTCTCCGGAGAGAGCACGGGCAGCGAATCATCCATAGAGAGCAACCAAGAGCCCATTTCTGTATCGAACGGCTTTGAGGAAGGAAAAATGCAGGAACTTGTTTGAACAGCATCAGTGCATTCTTTTGGAATCACAATGTCCCAACTCTGTTTTTGTTCGTCTTCGTACTGTAATTTTTCAGTAGAGTGTTTGCTGTCTACTGTGCCTCTTCGCCGTCTGTAAATGGTGAACAAGACGATGATCTGGACAATGATACAAATATTATAGATTTAATCTGCACAGACACGGCATACTCTCAAAAACATTTGGGGAAATGGGCACTTCAAAGTGGAAAGACTGCATGCCGTTCTGTAGATGGTGATGCGCATGGGCACAGTGCTGCATTAGATCCATTTCTTTGATCTATCATAGAGAATTTGTTAAGCGCTTTTAAACCCCCTCCCGTTTCTTTCTTTCTTTTTAACCTCTAAAACAATATTGTCCAGAAATGTAACATTCCATTTTATTACTGGTTTCCTTACGTGACGCCTGTCATGGCCTATTTTCTTGCACTGTTGTGGAATTCAGTCGAGTATTACATAGATGTAGCATAGCCCTACTCATGTTCTCCTAACATACATGTCATATCTTTGCTGTGCAAAAGAAAAAACGACCCTAATGTATGGTGTACATAGTAAATGCATTATGTAATTCATATTTTTTAAAGAAGCCAATGTGGTTTGTTTGTGAACCTCACAAAATTACCAATAAAAGTGCAGAATGAATAGTCGGTCTTTGAAGTTGTCCAACCATGTCAGAGAAAAGAGCTGCTTCCATAACGCGCCTCGCACCCTCCAGAGGTACAGCAGCTTCAGTCACATAAGCAGTTACATGGGCCGTAACCACGTTTTAGATGGCAATTGTTTAACATCAGGGTTAACAGCACATTACTGTTATTGCGGACAATAACCTTGTGATCTATCATTACTCTTTTCTAAACACGATTGTCTGCGTCTAAATAAAGAACAGCAGAAAGTCAGTTCCCCCTCGCTGCCATGTACAGAGGGAGCAGGGTTGCCAGATTTTGGTCCAGACATCAAAACACCCTTGAGAAGTACAGGGTGAGCAGGAATGACACGGTTGCCAGGTTTGTCCCTGACATCAAAACACCCTCGAGACCACATGTGATATCTGGCTTGACAGACAGGCCGGCTGCCAGGGTTACAGGCTGCCAGGGTTACAGCTTTGCTATATGTGGAATGACTGTCGCAGTCGATTCTTCCCACACTTGATCCAACCGGCATAGCAACAGCCCCACACAAACGTCGCAAATCGTGTACAATTCCCGGCTGTCATATTAATAACACATTCACACTGCCTGGGCATAGAGTCTCACATCACTTCTAAATTAGAAGTCAGCATGAGCTGGTGCAACACCCTTCTACCGTGCGTCTGACAGCCCTGTGTCTGTACTGAGGTGGACGGACTGGCCGTATGACTCGGTGCAGATGGCCGTACTGTATTGATGTGGGCATTAGCATTCTAGTCGGGAGCACCGTCATGGTGTTTTCGCCCAGCATCGCTCTCAGTCTATGTGCATTGCCACGGAGAGTCCATCAACAAGCCTGCCAGACCCACCTTGCATCTCCTGCTAGCAGCTCCAGCTACCTGTTCAAATCCCAGACCATCGAGCAGCTCAAATCCAGTTAGCATCTCCAGGCCCAGCTAACAACCTCAGGTCAAGATAACAGCCCCGGGCCAAGCCAGAGGCCCCCGGCCAAGCTAGATGCCCCAGTCCAAGCCAGCGGCCCCAGTCCCAGGCCTTTACAGCTTTCTACGCATCTTGAAAATAGTCAGTGACTACATAAAAGGCATTTAATACAACACAGATATAGAATAAATAAACACCACCCCTCCGAAAAATAAAAATAATCATCATTTGAATACAAAACACCTCCACATTGTTTAGCCTCAACAGTTCTGAGGAGTCTGAAACGAGGTGGGTGGCAAGGCCAGCGTCAGGAGAGCGTGAATGTTTTCCTGTTGTGTGTACAGCAAACACACTCTCATTGGACCGCCAGCCAGAGTTGGGCTTTGTGAAGCCAGGGAGGTCCAGCATCGCTGCTGGAGCAGACCCTCTTTGGCAGGCTGCTAAAACCCTGTCATGAACCTTCATTCTGACTGACTAGGGCACAGAGCCCCTCCCTGATCTGGCCTTCAGAGTTTGAAGAACGTGTCGTGGGGATGGAAATAGCCGTGTGGAAACCCACACTGTCTCCCTTTCTGGTGGATCCCCAGCTGCACTCAGCACGCTGCACCCAGCAGGCTGCACCCAGCACGCTGCCCCACCTTTGACCTCACCCCACGCAGGAAACCAACAGGATACCAGGCAACCTCAAACTGCAGCACCAAACCTCACCCACAGACAGAGAGACGCATTTATCGAGGCCCTGTTTAAAAAGTCCAGGAAATCACCAGTGGGTCCCATATAGGTGCCAATCATGACCTATATTATCTATATTATAATTTTCCACTGTAGATGGACTGTGTGTGTGTGAGTAGGTTTGTAATTGTGTGTTTGTGTGCCTGTGTGTGTGTGTAAGAGTGTGTGTGTTTGTGAGACAGTGTGTGTGTGTGTGTGTGTGTGTGCAGGGGGGGGGGAGGTAGGAACATGACATTCTCGTCACTCTGACAGACTAAAAGCCCAAGAAGAAGAAGCCTTCGGGCATTGAACTGTGTTCTGTAATTCCTCCCTGGACGAGAATGTTTGCTTAACTCACCGTGAGGCGTGTGTGACGCAACAGATAACTAATCATGTGTACAGTGTAACTCTATCAAGGTGGCATTCATTATCTGCCTCCTTATTTTGCCAAATGATAACATTGTCATCAAGCCACCTGTGATAATATCCTAACTACTCCTGAAGTATTTCAATATCTCCCATGTTAAAATTAAATGGCATTTCTGCACCTTTAATGGATTGGATGTATTCCATTTCAGCGCACTGAGATAGCTCATTCATTTAGGGGTTCACTGTAAATAAAAACACCAGATAATTCGTTTGATTAATATTACTGCATCATCGCAAATCACTTGTGACATGTGTCATCCCAGAGGAATCTGGAGGGTCGCTAGTCACCAGAGTGTGGAACACAGCCGGGAGTCATGCACGGTGAGGCCATGCACGGTGAGGCCATGCACGGTGAGACCATGCACAGTGAGGCCATGCACAGTGAGGCCATGCACGGTGAGGCCATGCACGGTGAGGCCATGCACGGTGAGGCCATGCACGGTGAGGCCATGCATGGTGAGGCCCGTGCTGTCAGACGTGCTGAGGACCAGGAAGTCAATCTGCTCTTCAATAATGCATGTGGGAGTCGGAACAGCAAGGCCCATTTAGGCCAGAGCTCTGGTTACATCAACAACACACTGGCCTGGTTTACAGCTGGCTGGGCCAGACACCAGGCCTGGGACATTTTGGAACACATAACTACTCTGGGCTTCTCATCAGAGCCAATGACCTGAGGGCTGCAGAGTGCCTGGACCTGCCTGTCTCCATGGCAGGCATGGCTGTTAGGGGGCATGGAAAGAGGTTCTTCAGGTAGAAGTTAAAGGTGTTATGATCAGATGTGTTTAGTTGGTATGGTTCAAATTCTCATAGAATCTAACTGTTCTACAATGTCACAGACGAGAACAATCTGATGCACGCTGGAATGTTTTCAGTATGTGTGTAGAGATAATACTGAAGGTGTGTGTGTCTGCGTGTGTGTCTGCGTGTGTGTCTGCGTGTGTGTCTGAGTGTGTGTCTGTGTGTGTGTCTGAGTGTGTGTCTGTGTGTGTCTGCGTGTGTGTCTGCGTGTGTGTCTGAGTGTGTGTCTGCGTGTGTGTCTGAGTGTGTGTCGGAGTGTGTGTCTGTGTGTGTGTCTGAGTGTGTGTCTGTGTGTGTGTCTGCGTGTGTGTCTGTGTGTGTGTCTGCGTGTGTGTCTGAGTGTGTGTCTGTGTGTGTGTGTGTGTCCTTTTGTGTGTCTGAGTGTGTGTTGCGTGGTTGTTGAGTGGTGTCTTGTGTTTGTGTGTCTGCGTGTGTGTCTGCGTGTGTGTCTGCGTGTGTGTCTGCGTGTGTGTCTGAGTGTGTGCCCCCCATGTTAAACCCTTTTAGCGATCCAGGCATCCGGTACTAAACCCTGTGAAGTTTTCACATTGGTAACAAAATCAACTCATTGCCTCAACCTCAACCTTTGTGATGAAGTCTCCACTTTCCTTCTAGCAGAAGCAAATACAGTATATCTGTGTGTTGAGGAAACAATTCTCCCATCTGGGTAACAAGGCCTGTGTCTGCGTGAGGCTGCCTGAGTAGCTCAATTGCTCTCTCAGGCCCCGTTCAAACACCCACTCTGCTTTTCCGTGTTCCTGACACAAAAGGTTTCCCCTGGAGAGTCGTAGGTTTCAGGCAGAGTTATTTCTGGCCTTCCGTCACCGGACAGGAAATGGAATAATTACACACGAGGACGGGGCTGACTGACGCCGAGAAAGAGACAGACAGACAGCGAGAGAGAGACAGGCTGGGGGAGAGAGAGACAGAGAGAGACAAGCTGGGAGGGAGAAAGACATGTAGGGAGAGAGAGAGACAGGCTGGGAGACAGGCTGGGGGAGAGAGAGAGAGAGAGAGAGAGAGAGAGAGAGAGAGAGAGAGAGAGAGAAAGACAGGCCGGTAGACAGGGAGAGACAGGCTGAGAGAAAGACAGAGAGAGACAAGCTGGTAGGGAGAAAGACAGGCAAGTAGAGAGACAAGCTTAGAGATTTACAGTAAGAAACAGGATGGGAGACAACCGACAGAGAACCCCGCCTTCAGACTGATGATAATAATTATATGTTTGTAATGCAGGATTAACCCCAGGGAAAAATACTATACTTAACGTGTACTTTCAACAAGTGAGCAAATGTTCCGAATCAGTATATTTTAAGTGCCCTTCCAATTTAATAAAAAAGATAAATGCAAAAAAACATTTATGAAGCTCTCAAAGATACCAAGAAACCTAGTGACATTCTTCACACGACCTCTGACCCCACCTTTGTTACATGTCTGATCCCACTTTTGTTTTTTTCCCCCCCCCCAATGTAAAAAGTCCACCCCCAAGTTGTCAAGTGATGGCAACCTCTTGTCTTTCTCCTCATGTGCGGCCCCTCTCATTCTCCCCACTCTCTCTCTCCCCCCGCCCTCTCCACCTCTCTCGACTCCCCCTCTCTCTGTCGCTCTCTCAATCTTTCCCTTTCTGTCTCTATAACTCTCCCTCTTCTCCCTCTCTCTCCCTCGCCCTCGCTGTCGCTCTCTATTTCTGTCTGTCCAGAGAGAGGAGAGCGAGCGAGCGAGACAGAGATCTGACACGCAGGCCTTGTCACGGCTTCCTGTTTACAGCGCTTCCATCTCACGTCTCGCGCAGACTGTCGCTGCCCAACTCCCTCAGTTCCTCGCAGCCACGCAGGCGTTCAAAGTCTCTCCTGTCCTGCGCACTTCTGAGGAGAGAGCAGGTTAGACCTGTGGGTCTGGACCTGGATTTCGCAACCTCATTCCAGAAACATGCACCAATGTTAACCTTTATCAGGAACACACACACAATATCCACCCGTACCAGAAAGACACACACGATATCTAGAAGTCAAGAACTTGAACGACACTCGAGCAAAAGAAGGAATGCATGTGTGTGTGTTTCGTATTTAAAACTGGAATGTGATACAATAACAATGTGGAATTTCAGGTGAAGCATTCCCAGGCGTTGGAAATTCCGATCCCTAATAACCAGGTGCAGTGGAGCAAGTGAGATAAAGAGTGAGAACCTGACTTCAACACAGCGAATGTAACATCAAACAGTTCATTCATTTCCTTCACATAAGTGGGGATTGGTGAGGCTGATGTGATGGGGCTTTGGAAGCTGCCAACCTAGACCGCGTTAAAGGTTGATCTGCGGCAGGTTTATAACACCTGATATTTCCCAGAAAGTCATCGTCTCCAGGGGCTGACCTTAATCCATGTTCACTCTGAATTCCTACTCGGACTGGAGCACCAGGGGGGTTCTCCTCAAACACCTCCTTCTCTTCCTCCTCGTCCCTCACCTCCTTCCCCTCCCTCACGTCCCTCTCCTTTATTTCCCTCCTCTGTCCCTCCTTAACTTTCTCCTTTCCTCTGCTCTCCTTTCCCTCCTCTGCTCTCTCTCCCCCCTCCTCTCTCTGCTCTCCCCCCCTGCTCTCTCTGCTCTCCCCCCCTGCTCTCTCTGCTCTCTCTCCCCTCTCCTTCCTGTCTCCTTCCTTCACCCTCACTTCTTCCTCTCTCCCTCTCATCTCCATCTTCCTGCCTCTAAAGTAAGGGGACAACCACGTGTCTGTGTGTGTGTGTGTGCACGCGCGCGCGTGTGTGTGTGTGTGCGCGTGTGTGTGTGTGTGTGTGAAAGAGAGAGAGACAGTGACCGAGAAAGCGAGAGAGCATGTGAAAGAGAGAGCGGGAGAAGGTGTGAAAGGCAGATGGAGAGGGAGAGAAAGAGAAGGATAGAGTTGGAAAGAGCGGAAGCAGAGAGGGAAAGGCCTGCTGGGTTAAGGTCATCGCATGGATTAACCCTAACCTGAGGTAAAACGGTCCCGTGCCGAAATGAGATTAACTCCACGGTACTGCGTCTCTCTGGAAGAGTTCTATTTAAGGTGGAGCTCAGGTCGTGGGGCATGGCGAGGTGACAGCAGGACAATGTTGCATGCCATAGCACTGCATCCACGCTATATCAAACCCTCATGCATTTACTATCATCATTTACCCATTCAGAAGACACTTTTATTCAAAGTAATGTTCAAATTATGCGTATATAAAGCCCCCTGGAAGATCAACAATCTGCGTGAGAATTGTCCAACAGTATTTTGGTAGTCAGAGTGGAGAAACAATCTGTATGTGCTGTATGCCTCTTAAAGTAACCATATATCAGCTGGATGATACACCAAAATAATACTAGTGTACTAGCATAACACCAACATAATACTAGTGTACTAGCATAACACCAAAATAATACTACAAAAATACTGGAGTTCAACTTCAGTACAACAATGACATCTGAATTGCTTAAATACACAGCCACAAATCTTGATTACAGTAGCTGGCTGATTAATGTAAGGCAAACCAAAACAACAATCTTTCAGTGCAATAATAATGTCTCAATTCTGCAACGGCAGTCTCATAATGAGGTCTCGATTACAGTAAAGGCTGCTAAAGAAGCGGGTGTGGCACAGCAGGCCAGATATAACCACACAAAGTGCAACATCGACTAAACTCGAGTGCCATTTAGTGCCAGATAGACTAACAGCAGGATCTCCGTTTCAAAGTGCCTGGACGCAGCTTTAGTCGTAGGTATCACAGAAAATGATGATCTTGTAAGTGTTGCTTTCGGTGGCCAGAAAAGCAGAAGTTAGCCGAAGCAAAGCTTGAAGCTTATTCAAAAAGCCTCAGAGCTAATAACAGTCCTGAGAGACATCTGCATTCGGAGGGGTGGTTCCTTCCAGCATCTGGGTTTGAGCTGAGTGTGTGTGTTCATGAGTGTGTGTGTGCTTGTGAGTGTGTGTGTGTGCTTGTGAGTGTGTGTGTGCTTGTGAGTGTGTGTGAGTGTGTGTGTGTTCATGAGTGTGTGTGTGTGTGTGCTTGTGAGTGTGTGTGTGTTCATGAGTGTGTGTGCTTGTGAGTGTGTGTGTGTGCTTGCGAGTGTGTGTGTGTGCTTGTGAGTGTCGGTGAGTGTGTGTTCATGAGTGTGTGTGTGCTTGTTAGTGTGTGTGAGTGTGTGTGTGTGTGTGAGTGAGTTTGTGTGTGTTCATGAGTGTGTTTTTGTGTGTGTGTGTGTGTGGGTGATTGTGTGTAAGTGAGTGTGTGTGAGTGTGTGTGTATGTGTGAGTGTGTGTGCCTACCGCATGACTGTTAGCCTGATCGGCCTAAACTGGCATTTGTGTGTGTGTGCGTGTGTGCGGAAAAGAGTCAGAGAGGAACAGAGAGAGAGACCAGCTCCTAGGGGAATAGTAGATGTAAGTACCTCAGTGTTGAAGAGAGAGAGGAAAACTGAGTGTGTGATAGAGAGAGGGGTGGGTGGGTGGGAGTGGGGGGCACTCGCAGTGCACATGTGTACAGCACAGTGCAGACACACAGGATGTTAGTAAGATAAACAGGCGTCATGGCAGACAGAGCGTGGGCCAGGACAGAGCCTTGGATGTGAGTGTGTGTGTGTGTGTTTTTGAGAGGGCATGTTCATGTGCACATGTGTGTACGTGGTGTGTCTCCTCGCTGCCCACCCCGTCTCCATTCTGCGGCCTGGTGTGATTGGAGAAGACAGTTTTCCACTCCGAAAACATCTTTTCAAAACCAAACCACTTTTGGGTTGTATTTTCACCCATTTCTCTCTCTCTTCCTTTTAACTCTAGTGCAGATGAAGAGGTCTACTTTAGTACCTCAAGCAGTCCAGTATAATCCCCCCAGCCTCTGTACTGTAAACAGGAAGCCCCCCCTCCCCTCCCCTCCCCCCTCAGAGCGGCAGCTCAGGAATGCTTGAGCAGGCCATGCCATAGCCAAGCGGAAAAAACGGTGTATGCTTAAACGAGAGCTCAAAACCTGATCATTACATCTGATCTTCTTCAGATGATAACCATCCCTTCTCAGAGCAGGCGGTGACTTCAGCCAAGTCGTTTCAGACTTGGACAGCGTCAACAGTAACCGTGATTTAAGGTCCCCGGCCTCTGCCAAATCCACTTCCCCACACCTGACAATAACCAGGAATGCAGTTTCTGACACAGGGGACATGAATCACTCACAGGGGTAGTTGTCTTTACCGAACAAAACTGGAACAAACCGGCTTGGACCTGATGGAGTCTGGGAATGTTTCTAGAGTGCGACGTTTCTCGCTTACCTGAACACATACACCAACACTCACATATTTTGCTTGCATAATCCATCATCTCGGACGGATAAGATATCCGGTTATGATGGCATTACCAACATGACCTTACATCCCCTTCTCACAAAGGATTGGAGCTCACTGCTACTGCCAGGAGAGAGGAGAAGAGGAGAGAGCAGGAGCGAGGAGGAGAGTGGAGAGGAGAAAGGAGAGGGGGGTGGGTAAGGAGGGGGAGGAGAAGAGAAGGAGAGAAGGAGGAGGAGAGGAGGAGATGGAGGAGGAGAGGCAGGTCCTGGAGGCTCTGGCTGGTCAGTGGGTCAGGAGGATCTAGCCGCTGCCAATCTGTTGGTCTTTGCCGAGGCATGTTGTTCTCCTGACAGCATGAGTCATCAAGGCTGAGAGAGTAGCAAAACAGACAGCCCATCCCTATACCCATTTATAGTATACACCACACACACACACACACGCACACACACACACACACACAACACGCACACTACACACACACACACACAACGCACACACACCACACATACACACACACACACACACACACACCCCAACACACGCACACACACACACCCACACACCACACACATAGCATACCACACACACAAACACGCACACACACACACTCACACGCACACGCAACACGCACACACACATACACACACACACACACATACACACACACACGCACACACATACACACACACACATACACACACACACGCACACACCCACACACACACACACACACACACACATACACACACATACACACACACTCACACAGATATACTACACACAGATATATTCTACACACACACTCACACAGATATACTATGCACACAGATATATTCTACACACACACATACACACATATACTCACACAGATATACTACACACACAGATATACTACACTCGCAGATATACTCTACACACACACAGACATATACTCTACACACACACACACACAGACATACTACACACACAGATATACTACACACACAGATATACTCTACAAACACACACACGCACACACACATACATTCACACAGATATA
>BROE01000028.1:7229558-7239943 GCA_036571765.1 Plecoglossus altivelis
GAGAGGGGAGGGGAGAGGGCAGGAGAGAGGGCAGGAGAGAGGGGAGGTGAGAGGGGAGGTGAGAGAGGAGGAGAGAGGGCAGGAGAGAGGAGAGCTGGGAGAGGACAGAAGAGGGCAGACCTAACCCTAATGCCATAGTCTAACCTAACCCTAGCATAACCCAAACTGAAGTGCACCCTAACTGATATTTGACCCACAGGCAAAACAATGGTTAACGTTCCTTTTCTTCTTGATAAGCATTAGCCATCATCATCATCATCATCACCACCTCTGCAACGAGCTTCACCTGTTCAGCGAGCTTCACCTCTGAGTTAAACCTTCATCAGACTCCTGGCTGGCAGGAACACATCAATACACAAGGGCACCCAGGAGGCACAGGCAGCACCTGCTGAATACAATCCAGGTCGTCCTGGAATTGCTGTCGTCTACTGTCATCTACTGTGTGCGTCTTCTATTGTGTAAAGGGTCAACGGTTGTCTACTGGGCCCCCCTGTGTTCTTTTAGTGTCCGTGTGTGAAATACTCCCCCCCCAGGGTGGAGGTATTGAGTTGGTCAAACAACAGGAGCCAAACCCATCAGTGGTGCTCCGCTTTGGGCCCAGCGCCTGGCTAGAACAATCGAATGTCCTCTGTAGGCTAGGCGAGTCTGACCCTCTCCCCTGTCTGCGAGGCAAAAGGTCCTCGCATCGAACAGCACCTCACGTGCGTCACAGTGTGTCTGTCAGACCTTCGGCTTGCACTTCTGTTACCCCCCGCAGGCAGAGCCCTGACCTTAACCGCCAACCAGGTTGCTTATTGATGGGTGGCGGTTATTAAGATGACACTGCATATCTAAATGCAAATCAATTCTGTCCCCGTCACGAAACAAACACTTGGTATATCATAATGCAGCCTTTGTTATTGTCCGGTACACAGTCAACACTGCTGGTAGCTCCTGCTGTAGCGGCCCCTCAATAAGGATTCCCATCGTCTACATTCCGGGTCTATTGACCGAGGACAATCACATGTGCAATCACTGGAATGTTACATCCATCCACACACACACACGCGCGCGCACACACACACACACACTTACACAGGTCCTCATACACACACACTAAAACACACATGAACACGCACACACCGACAAACACACAATGAGGACACTGCAGGCTTTGATTCAACTTACAGGAAAACACACCATTGTCGGAGCTGAAAGCCCGCTGACCTTCCTCTACTGTTACGGCTTTCATCCTTATCAGCTGACAGTTTACAGGTGTGGGACAGATAGAGAGCAAGGCAGAGAGAGAGAGAGAGAGAGAGAGAGAGAGGGAGAGAGAGAGAGAGGGAGAGAGAGAGAGACAAAGAGAGCAAGGGAGAGAGAGCGAGGTAGAGAGAGAGGGAGAGAGCGAGAGACATACAGAGAGCAAGGGAGAGAGAAAGAGAGAGAGAGAGAGAGAGAGGGAGAGAGAGAGAGACATAGAGAGAGCAAGGGAGAGAGAGAGAGAGACAGCATTTGGAGTGCGAAAGCTAATCACTAACCCAGGAAGTCTCAAAGTGAGATACAGTATTCGGAGAAAGAGCTATATATAATATTTGGCAATGTGCTGGCTCTTTTGTGGTCCGTATCAGGAAATTCTAACATTTGATGGACTTTGGGCTTGAGCATAGCCTCCAGTTACAGATGGGACTTTACCTTCCTCTCCGCTCACACAGAATCCACACTGCTTTTATCTGATACCAGCTCGTCACCAGCTCAGATATCGACTTATAAATGTCAGTGTGGCATTTGTGTCCCCGCCAACGCAGCGGTGTCCTGGCTCAGGTGTTACGCTGGGCCATCCCCATTCATGCTCCATTATCTTGATGTTCGGTCTGTTTAACCGTGTCCCTCTGCTCCGGTAATGTAGCAGGTGCGATCCATCAATCACGTGCGGGTTCCAGGGACCATTTCAAAGATCAAAAACCAAGCATGGGGGCCAAATCAAGGTTGACAAACTGGTTGTAAAACTGGCATGATTTGGCAGGAATCGCAGGGAAAAACCAGTCGATGTATAACACAGTCAAGCTCCAAGCACCTAGCTCCTTGACAGACAGGGAAGCTAGCCAATAGTGAGTTCAGCTGTGGGTCGGCAAGTGCCTGGGGGAGGGACTCTGGCTGTTCGGTCACTGTGACTGGTTGGAATCAGGGGACGTTTCTTTCGTAAAAAAAAATAAGATGGCTAGAACGACCACCAGAGTTAGGGTAAGAAAGACAGCTGCGGATGTGTCTCACGTTCCGTGTCACTGAGTTAATGATGGCAGCAGATTACATCACCACGGTGTCAAATCAGAGCTGCCATCTATAAATCCAAGGAATTAGAGGCCTAATCTCCTAACTAACCTCCAACTGCCTTCCTGGGAGAGACTGGAGAGGAGAAAAGACGTACGTCGTCACAGCAGCCAGAAGCAGTAGATGATAGAACGGTCTCACGCTGGACTGCAGGCATCCCAGACCAGCACCCCGCTCACCTCCACCCCTCCTCGTCTCCTCGGTTGACTTGATTGAAGGCAAGGAAGAGAGTGGTCTCTTCATCTCTCCCTCTCTTTCTCTCTCTCCCCCTGTCTTACTTTCCCCCTCTCTCTCTCCCTCCCTCCCTCCCTCTCTGCCTTTCTCTGTCTCTCCCTCTAGCTCTGGCTTTCTGTCTTCCTCTCTCTGTGACGGTACCAGTTCAAAGGACAACCTGATGCCCTGCAGGACTGCGGACGCTAAAGGTGAAAGCGTACGCCAGAGCAGAAGGCAACGCACTCGCCATCCATCAGATCAGGGATTGTTTTGGTGCATGGTGGTCGGGGGCTGGGGCTGGGGCTGGGGCTGACGCTGAGGCTGGGGCTAGGGCTGAGGCTGGGGCTGGGGCTGAGGCTGGGGCTGAGGCTGACGCTGAGGCTAGGGCTGGGACTGAGGCTGACGCTGAGGCTAGGGCTGAGGCTGGGGCTGAGGCTGACGCTGAGGCTAGGGCTGGGGCTGAGGCTGACGCTGAGGCTAGGGCTGAGACTGGGTGAGCAGGAGGATGTGAATCATCATCTCACACAGTGCTGGCTCTGGACAGAGTCTCAGGAACATTTAAATTTAGCCTGGCTCTCTGCGATATAGTTAGCTCTCTAAAGTCCTGCGGCAGAGTAAGCTGTCTGAGGAGCGCTACGTGGACAACATGGAGCAAGAGGAGCTGGAGGGTGTTGGTGATGTCAACACTAAAGGTCTGGGGCCTCCGACTGGGCCCTGACGGGCCAGTCAAGAACACTGCGCAGTTCACTCCTTCTAGGACTGACACCGGCCTTCACACCAAGCAGGAAATATGAGCCACATCACCAGGGTGGTGATGTGGCGAGCTGACATAACATTGCGCTGTATGTTGTGTAACTGTATACATTAAGCAGATGCTTTCATCCAAAGCCACATACAGTACAGGGGAGGATCTGCACCTGCACCCGCTAGGTCAACAGTCAAGCGTTGGAACGGGGGGGTTGGAACTACATCTTTGGTCTTCCAGCTCATCCTCTTCTACACCAGACAGCAAGACCATCTGTATGCTCGGGGGAGCTGGGAAGGTTTCCTGTCTCTGGGAGGCGGGGGGGTGGGGGGGTGCGCGGGAGGACGGCGATGAAGAAAGACCCAGAGGGGGGCACTGAGATCGGCTCAACGAGGGGATAAGTGCTTTAAGCCCTCAGTCTAACTGTGTTGACGAGGGAGGAGACGGCACTGTGAAGCGCTTATTGGATCACTTAATAAAGACGTGGTGTTTTATGAGCCGGGGGGAGTTATTCTCAGGGAGACGCGAGTTCAACAGAAAGGCCAGGATGACCTGCACAGCAGGACAGTAGTACACAGCACAATAGTACACAGCACAATATCACAGCAGGACAGTAGTCTAGCAGCACACTAGCACAACAGTACAGTAGTACAGCAGCACAATAGCACAGCAATGCACAGAACAATGGCACAATAGTACAGTAGCACAGCAGTACAGTAGCACAGCAGTACAGTAGCACAGCAGTACAGTAGTGCACAGCACAATGGCACAACAGTACAGTAGCACAGCAGTACAGTAGCACAGCAGTACAGTAGCACAGCAGTACAGTAGTGCACAGCACAATAGCACAGCAGTACAGTAGCACAGCAGTACAGTAGCACAGCAGTACAGTAGTACAGCAGTACAGCAGCACAGTAGTACACAGCACAATAGCATACAGCACAGCTGAACACAGCAAAATAGTAATACTGTGCTAATAGAACAGCGGTAAAATAGCCTAGCAGTACAGTAGTACACGGAACAGAAGTGGAAAATACTTAATAGATAGTACAATAGAACAATAGTACATTGCATAGAAGGTTATAGTACAATAGCACACAGTACTGTAGTACATAGTTTAGTGGTTCAATTCAACATAATACTATATAGTAGCACTGAGTAGTAGTACTAAATACTGCGTAGTACTTAGTAGTGTGGTATTTCGTACATTGTATAGTTTCCTTTTAAAGGAGGGAAAATGTCTGCAGTGATTAGGTTGAGCCAGGCCAGGACAGAGAGTGTTCAGAGACCCACTACCCCAGACAGGACAGGAAGTAAGCAGCCAACAATGAAGGCCAAACATCTCTGTCTCTTTCCGCCCGCCTCTCTCTCCTCGGACTGGAACCAACCCCTCAGGATAGCCACGTGCAGCTCTGCTCCCAGCAGGACGCCTCCCCGGGCTTCTCCTCAGAGGCCGAGGACAATAGAGGCCCTCAGACAAACATGGCCGCTGGATACGGTGACGCACGTCTGACCCACATAGATCTTGGAGAGTTTGGCTGACGATCAGGAGGTCACAGGTTCAAATCCCGCTTCTAAGTCGCTTTTGGATAAAAGCCCCTGGTGAAGGAATGCGTTTATTACATCTCGGAGCCCTAATCCATCCTGCATCTGGGATTCCTAACCTTTCTGAATGCAGGTCAGCTCGGCGGGACTCACCAGGCCTCGTGTTGAACCATGAAAGTGGAGTGGTTAGGAAGGGCCACATATTTAATGATCCCAATACTCTAAACGAGTCTCACTGCAGCTTTAATCCACACGGTGCCGTGGGGGATTGGAACCTCTTGATCTGCAGTCAAACGCTCCAAGCACTTAGACACGCCCGCTCAGTTTGTCTTGTTCGACCAGTCCTGTGACCAGCATCAACCGCGGAAATATAGATCGCAGCTCCAGCATGTCGTATTTCTAAGAGGTGTTTTTGCAACCAAACCGACGTTGCAGTTGCTCGTAACGAATTGCTTGATTTTCGCCGACAAGTTATGGAATGCATGATATAAGACATCCCTCAAATATAAACGATTTCCAGAACTGCTCTGATATCAAATCCAAATATAAAACTAGACAGTATGAAAGTAATGTCTAGAATATGCAGTGCTGAACATTGCTGAACGTGGCATAGCATTTAAGCTAGCATGTACAACCATTCACTCCCTTACACCCCCCGTCCTGTCCTCCTTCGTACACTGTCTCCATATCTCTTATCCTTTCTGTGTCTCTCCTTCCTCTCTCCTTCAACTCTCTCTTCCTTCCCCTCCCGTTCACTCTCTCTTTCCACTCTCCTTGCCCGCTGTCCTTTTCCCCTCTCTCCGTCTTCTCTCTTCTCTCTCCTACTCCCTCTTCTCTCTCCTTCTTCTCTCTTCTCTCTCTCTCCTACTCCCTCTACTCTCTCTCCTTCTACTGTCTTCTCTCTCTTTCTACTCCCTCTTCTCTCTCCTTCTACTCTCCTCTCTCTCTTTCTACTCCCTCTTCTCTCTCTCCTTATACTCTCCTCTCTCTCTCCTACTCCCTCTTTTCTCTCTCCTTCTACTCTCCTCTCTCTCTCCTACTCCCTTTTCTCTCTCTCCTTCTACTCCCTCCTCTTTCTCCTTCTAGTCTTCCCCGCTCTTCCCTCAGCCTCCTCCTCTAGTCTTGACCCAGTATAACAGTGTTGTGAGGAATGACTCCGGTGCGTTCCGTCTATAAATAAGGGACCTCTCATACATATTTGAAGAGCTTGCACGCCGCCAGGGGAAAACAAACACACACAACGCAGCACACACAGTACGGCCACACATGAACACATCCAAAACCCGCCACATGCTAACAGCAGAGGCGCACACCGTGCATGCTTGCGCGCATTCTCGCACATGTCGGCATGAACACGCACAAAACATACTCGCACGTTCGGTGCATGCGCGCACATTCTCCAATGTGAGCGCGGACACACAATCGGAACACGAACGCTGCGGTTTGCATCAGCTTAGCTAACGAGCTCATGGGCTGAGGTGCTGTTATGTGGCTTTCAGCCACAGTGATCGGGCACCATGACAGGGAGAGAGGGAGAAACGAAAGAGAGAAGGAAGAGAGGGAGGAGAGGACAGGATGGGAGGAGAGGGAGGAAGGGAGGAGAGGATGGAAAGAAGAGAGGATGGGGGAATAAAAAGAGAGGGTGAAGGTGAGAGACAGAGGGAGAGAGATAAGAGGATGGAGAGAGGGAAAGCGAGGGGCTGGAGGGTGGAGAGGATGGAAAGACGGAAAAGATGAATGCAGCCAACCTTGTCAGGACCTGGGCCAGCCAGGGCACCGATCTAATGCATCAATACATTTCGCTATCTGGTCTTTAATGTGGCTATAAAATGATTGATGAATAATTTATGCTAAGCCCTGAGTGGGATATAAACCAGCTTCAGAGGTGATCCAGAAGCTGCACCAAACTGAGAGGACTGACGGTTTAGCTTCCAGCTGATCTCCACCGGTCATCCCGCCTACCCCCACTTCAAAGGAACTCATTTCAGCTTCTAAAACGCTTTTATCGACAAATGTAGCATGTTGAGGCAGAAAGGATGCTGACTTCGGGCACCGTGAGCAGGAAATGCGTGACGGCTGAGGAGGTTACCAAGGGTCACCCTGCCTCGCCTGGCCCCCTGTGATATGAGCTGTCTTTGGGGGTGGAGGGGTCACCCTACAGGCAGGACTCTCCAGGGGGCAAGCTGAAGCTGTTGCCCCACCTGGAGCATCAAATCTCTGTGTTCTCCCACTCCCACTCAGGGCCTGCACACTGCTTAAACCAAACAGAATCTCACACAAACTATAAGAAACAATAGCCAACGTTGGCTAGCTTTCAAGTATGCTTGCTCATATTTATGACAATAATGATATTTGAACAACAGGGGACAGGGAAATCCGATGTGTTGTCTGGCATACTCAGTCACAGGGAAAGCTATTGGGCAACAAGTTGTTGCTTATGCAGTGGTTTTACTGCTTGGTAATTAGATCACGCACCAGATAAGCATTTGAGAGTTAAGTTATTTAGTGTGTTAAGAGTTGCTTGCTGTCTTAAGGTGCTAGAGCTGCTTGAGTTGGCAAGCTGCTGATCCCTTCCATTAGCTAACTCTTCTTACCAGGGAGAGGGGTGGAGGGAGAAGAGGAGGAGGAGTGGAGGAGGAGAGAGGGAGGGTAGGAAAGGAGAGAGTAGGAGGAGGAGAGAGGGAGGGTAGGAAAGGAGAGAGCAGGAGGAGGAGAGACGCGGAAGAAGAAGCAGGTGATTGTTTCCTGTTCCTGATTGGCCGACAGGGCTGCGTGGTTTTGTTTATCTGTGCTTGGCATCCCGTCTCACCCTGACCCTGCTCCGCTCGGCATCGGAGCTGCTCGTTTTCCTGGGTTTCTGTTTTTCACCCGTTCTTGTTTGTGAGCTAAATTTAGCCCGTCCCACTAATCTCATTGCTGCTGCCTTCTGTCAGGTAGCTAATGGGCCCACTTGTCACATGGGCCTGAGGGCCACATCACTGTTGCTTTCTGGGAAGAGTAGTCTCATAAAGAGTTTAACCATTTTTAACCAAGTGGTCATATTCGTTGCTAAAAATAAAATACAAATAAACATTGAATTATATCAAATGACTTTTCCCCCAAGCTTTTCACAAAACACTACCTCCTCCCTCCACTGACAATATAGCTTTGGTTGTTGTTGTTTTTGTTGTTGTTGTTTGTATGACCCAAGCTGTGCCCTCCAGGTTGAGCTGGGATGGAGTTCTGTGGGGAGGTGGGATCAGAAGGGGACCGGTCCTGGATGAGGCTCTGGCCAGGCTGCCACTGCTAAAGCTCATTAAGGAATCCCTTCACAGCAGCCGGGGCTGCTTATGGAAGCGTTATCCCTCTCTGCATTATCAACTGATCTTTACTAAACACATACATACATACAAACACACAGAGGCTGTCTATGGAAGCATTATCCCTCTCTCCATTATCAACTGATCTTTAGTGGACACATACATACATACATACATACATACAAACACACTGGGGCTGTCTATGGAAGCATTATCCCTCTCTGCATTATCAACTGATCATTACTGGACACATACATACATACAAACACACAGAGGCTGTCTATGGAAGCATTATAAACGGATCTTTACTGGAAACACACACACACATACATACACGCACACAGATACACACACGTAGACACTCATAGACACACACACGCATTTTAGACACACGGATATACACACACACACACACACACACAAAAACACGGACCACACATACACGACACACACACTGACAGGCATGCACACACACACAGACACAGACAAACACAAACAAACACACACAGACCTATGCACACATCACAGGCACACAGGCAGGCACACATCCCGTCTTGCAAGATTTGACAAAGCATGAGGGGCTGGAAGTGAGCGAGGGTGGGCTTTTGTCCAGATTAGCAAGCAGAAACCTCACACACACACCAATGGAACAAGAATACAACAGATGAGAAAACATTCACTAAATACATCCTCCACTCACGATATACATTCACTAAAACCTTAAAGGGGGATTCATAACGTCACCCGATGTTGCGACATGACCGCAGACGAGCAGCGTCTTACTCTACCGTCACTTCCCAAACTGCAATTCAACATTTCACATTTTTTGGTTCCAGTAAAAAACGTGTCAGTCACGACTGAATCAGCAGAAATCATCAAAGGGCTCCGAGCCCCTTGGGAGCACGTGCTGCAGCCCACCTCAGGGGGGGGATATACGGTTTAAAGGCAGAGAACCGGACATGGTGACGGTGAAGCGTACGCTCATGTCTGTCTCTCTGACGCATAGCAACACCACTCCCCAGTGGCCACTCTGTGATGGTTAGCATCGTAGGCTAACGGTCTGGTGGAAAGGCCTCGACACAGAAAAGGAATCTGTGCTAGTTATTGGATTTGTCTGGTCCCCATACAAATGGGGACGGTCTTTTGTCAAAAACACAGTCTTCCTACACACTGTACTCTTTGTACTTTTCACATTCCCTGAGCCTTTTTTTATAGTCTGTAAAGGTGTTCTGTTGAGGCCCAGAGACCCACTGAGGCATGAACACTGGGTTTAATACACTCACTTCATCTGAGAGGGAGGGTGGAATATAAGAGGGGAGCGAATGGAAGGGAAGGAAAGGGGAGAGGTGAGTAGGGGAGGACATCAAATCAAATAAAAGTTTATTTGTATAACCCTTTTTACAAGTAACTGTCTCAGAGGGCTTCACATATGCCAATAGAACTACCTCTCAACCAACCTAAGAGGTTGGAGAAAGGAGGAGCAGAGGGGAGAGGAGGAGCGGAGGGGGGAGGAGGAGCGGAGGGGGGAGGAGGAGCGGAGATTGTACTGTGCAGGTATTTCTGCTGCTGCATGTCCTCCGGTGCTATGGGCTGAATGTGAGCTTCAGAGATTCTTGGAAGTGCAATCTGGAAAGAACATCCTGAAATGAAACTGTGGGTCTTTTCCATGAATTTGCATAATTAAAATTGCCTTTCATCTGAATAATCTCTGATGCTTGTAACACATGCATTATTAAGTTTAAATATCAATGTGCCCACTGGTGCAGAGGCAAATCTAGACAGTTTCACCTGCTGGAGCAGAGATGGCAGAAAGCAGCTGTAGTGCTGTACTTATACAGCACTTACCCCAATGCCACCATACATTATTAGAACATGGTCTCTTAAATAATGCCAATATAAGAACGTTAATTTTATTGCATGGAATACTGTATATTATTACTATTGTGAATTTATTGTAGCGGGGGGGAGGGGGGAGGGGGGGCTACTGTGGCAAGGATCCCCCAATGCACTGTGACATGTTGTTGGCTGGTGCATGTGCATAACATGTGCATGGCATCCCGTAATAATCATACACTTACCGCTCCCTGTCCATCCTATGCAGCCGATAATCCAAGCAGATTATCCCCTCAGTGATTTCATGAATAGAAAACTGAGGTGAGGGTCAGAATGGTTGGAATACTCAATAAAGCTTTTGGTCGGGACCATAACCTCGTTCATCGTTCATTTAGATTTTATACACACACACAGAGAGTACAAGGAAATGCTACACAATG
>BROE01000028.1:7248198-7275739 GCA_036571765.1 Plecoglossus altivelis
GCATTCTTGCTCTGCCCCAGAGTCATTGTTGAACTGCATTAAATCTCTCCCCTTGGCAGAATGAGGATTTCAAAGCCAGGCTTGATTGAAGAAGGAAAAATAAATAAATAAATAAAACGAACAAATCACCTTTATCAAGCCGAAACCTAAGTGACTAAGAAAGTATCCGATTTAGCTTCACAGCATTCTTCCCCTCTGCATGCAGTTCACTGTGAACAGTAGCAGCATGGAAACACTCCTGTTGGGACTGAGGAAAAATACAATTCCGCTAGCGAGGCTGTGTTTGTTTCCAGGCTTTGTGTGTGTTTGTGTTTGTGTGTGTGTGCTTATTAGCAGATGGGTGCACCTGTGTGTGTGTGTGTGTGTGTGTATGTATGCGTGTGAGCATCTTTTTTTTTTTGTCTGTAGCTTTTCCCTTCAGGGGGAAGTGATTACAGACTCATCCCAAGCAGCTTTAGCGCTAGGCTGCGGAAGGCTCGGGTTTCTCCAAACAGATCCCTATCTGTGCTCCGCGCTGAGCCCTGTCTGTGTGCCTGTTCCCTGGGCCGTGCTGCCCCCCGCCTCACCCCCCCTCCGGACCCTCTCCCGTCCGTTGGGAACACACACGAACACACACACCGTCAGCGCCAGCGAAAAGGCTTTCACTGTTTCCATTTGGGGACCACGTAACCTCCTTCTCCGGCTGGGGTGGTGGGGGAAAAGAAATTGGAGGAGCGGGGTGGTGGCGTAGGAGGGAGGGGCGGGGTCGGGAGGGGGGAGGGGGCACAAAAGCAACCATCTTCCCGCCTCGTCAAGCCTTAAAAAAACCCGGCCCCCCCCGGCAGGCAACGTCCCCAAGACGTGTGCTCGCAAGCGTCCCAACAAGGGCTTTGGGGAATCACCCTCTCGCCGGCCTGCTCGTCAAAGCCAGGGGCCTCTCCCCCCCACCCTCCCGCACCCCCCCCCCCCCGCCACTAAGGCTGAGGGATCCTACCCTGACTGTCTGTTTATCCTAGCCAGGGCTTCATCATCATTCAAGGGTGTGAGCCCCTTGTCACACCCAGGAAGAGAGGCCCTCTCTGCAGGGTCAGCATGTGCTCTCGCTGGGAAACCCTCCCGCGTGTGATGACAGCCCGGCCTAAACACCCGGCCGTGTACGCAGAGGACGGTTCCCGTAGATCCGTCTCATGCTGGCGTCTGCATACAGCAGTTTGTCGCAGATCAGACGCCGTAACTGAACGTGTGCCAACTGGCCAGATCAACCTTTGTAAATGAAGTTCATTGTGTGCCGTTTTCCTATCCTACCCTACTCTAATAACAGTATCCTAACCCTACCCCAGAATGCTATCTCCCTAGTCTCATCCCAACCCAGTTGTCCAACCCTAGACCAGTCTTGTAACCCTAGACCAGTCTCACCCCAGACCAGTCTAATCCGGTTTTTCTTTCCCCTCCAGACCAGTATCCTAACCCAGTATTCTAGGTATGCCAGTGGACACAGTGTTGCGTGGACACCAGATGTGTTGGTGCCTCTCTATCTTCCCTGAGCAAACATCCGCCTCTGACTGGACCTCGTCTGGTATGTGCTTGTTTTGCACGGCGCTCCGCACACTTCTGAAGCATGACACATCTGTTTTTGAAATGGTGGCGGAGGTAGAACAATGGTCCAAGAGCACGGCGCGCTCTCTCTCTCTCTCTCTCTCTCTCCGCTCGCCCAGCGGTACCACACAGGAAGGACAGAGAGGAAGAGGAGGAGGGGAGGACAGGAGGAAACAAACAAGCTGGTGGGGTCAGGTCCTAGCCGTCTGTAGCGCCCCCTGGTGTTTATCTGTCAGGTTGGGGGAGATAGAGACCGGGCCATATTACCCAGAAGCCTTTGAATAACCACGACGACTCCAAGATGGGGACTCGACCAGCCTCGCAGAAGCGTGCGTGCGGCATCGTGATGTCACATTTTACCGGTGAATTTGGCGATGTCTACGGCGGCCAGACTGCTCTCAAATATTAAAATCGCTTTTCTTCATTCCACCTAAAACGTAAATAGTTGGAACCCTTCCTGACAAACTGCACGAAAACAGCCAGACCTCCCCTACTGCAAGGACACACGAGCGCGCGCCATGTTGTTCAATGACACTTGCGAATAGAAGTCAACAAGGTTTATCGGAGAGCAGCAACCTTGTTCTTTGCAGGAGTTATTAACACTGTCAACACTAGTTCCAAGGCCAACATAATTGGCAGACATTGTTCAAGGGAAGTCATCCAGCGCTCGGTTACCGCGCCTTCCGGTGAATTAAAGTTTTGTGTTTGAGAGGGACTAAGGAGAGACAAAGAGACGAGACAGAGAGAGAGACAGAGAGAGAGAGAGAGAGGGCCAAAGAAGAGAGGTGGAAAGAGAGAGAGACTGACAGCGAGAGCGAGCAAATGAGAGCGCGAGCGAGAGAGGAGAAAGAACGGCGAGTGAGAAAGCAAGGTCACATGGATGGCTTTCCACTGGCTGCAGTGATGACCTTCAGAACATCACAATAGGAACAGGAGCAAGCCTGATCCTGACTGACCCACAACAGCAGTTTCCTCTCGAGCAAGCCTGCCTAACAACAACCTTCCCTCGCTCTAGTCCTGCCCAACGCTACTTACTACAGTGGACTGAGCAGAGTGCTTTGAATGCCGTTCCTATGTGGATGTGCTGGGCTTTAGCATTTGTAACTTTTATAACCAAACGTTTCGGTCGAATTTGTAAGGACTCCCAAGTTGAGAAAATGGGTTTGTGCATGTGTTCGTCCGATACCTGTGGACAAGTCGATCTGTGTGTGGTATGTGTGTTTGGTGCGAGTGAGTGAGGCTGTGTGTCCAGTACTTGAAGACACGTGTCTGTATCTGTCCATTACTTGTAGACACGTGTCTGTATATCTGCACAGTACTTGTAGACACGTGTCTGTATCTGCCCATTACTTGTAGACACGTGTCTGTATATCTGCACAGTACTTGTAGACAGGTGTGTGTGTGTGTGTCCAGTACCTGTAGACAGGTGTGTGTGTCTGCCCATTTCTTGTAGACAGGTGTGTGTGTGCGTGTGTCCCGTACCTGTAGACAAGTGTGTGTATCTGCCCATTACTTGCAGACAGGTGTGTGTGTGTGTGTGTCCAGTACCTGTAGACAGGCTGCATCTCTCGGGCTATGCCGATCACAGCTCCTGGAGGGAAACGACCAAATTCCTGGAAGAGGTCCCTGATGTTGGTCCTGTACTTCAGGTCCAGGTCTAACTGCACCATATGCTTTAAATCTGAAACACAGAATGTCCCTTTTAGGAAAAGCACAACCTTCAATCTTTTCTATGCCTAATATGCTACAGTGCAGACTCCAAAAGGGAAGGCAGAAAAATGTCTGTGAAAAGGACCAGTAAACAGCATTGATCTCTTATCTAATCAGGTTATATCTACTAAAATCTGATGCAGGGCATATCTGTTCTAACCTGATACAAAGTAAATATATGTTCTAATCTGATGCAGGGCGAAGCTGTTCTAATCTGATGCAGGGCGCAGCTGTTCTAATCTGATGCAGGGCGAAGCTGTTCTAATCTGATGCAGGGCACAGCTGTTCTAATCTGATGCAGGGTGTGTCTGTTCTGATTTGATGCAGCGTGCAGCTGTTCTAATCCGATGCAGGGCGAAACTGTTCTGATCTGATGCAGGGCGCAGCTGTTGTAATCCGATGCAGGGCGAAGCTGTTCTGATCTGATGCAGGGCATAGCTGTTCTAATCTGATACAGGGTGTGTCTGTTCTGATTTGATGCAGCGTGCAGCTGTTCTAATCTGATACAGGGTGTGTCTGTTCTGATTTGATGCAGGGCACAGCTGTTCTAATCTGATACAGGGTGTGTCTGTTCTGATCTGATGCAGGGCACAGCTGTTCTAATCTGATACAGGGTGTGTCTGTTCTGATTTGATGCAGCGTGCAGCTGTTCTAATCCGATGCAGGGCGAAACTGTTCTGATCTGATGCAGGGCGCAGCTGTTGTAATCCGATGCAGGGCGAAGCTGTTCTAATCTGATGCAGGGCACAGCTGTTCTAATCTGATGCAGGGCACAGCTGTTCTAATCTGATGCAGGGCACAGCTGTTCTAATCCGATGCAGGGCGAAGCTGTTCTAATCCGATGCAGGGCGAAGCTGTTCTGATCTGATGCAGGGCGAAGCTGTTCTAATCCGATGCAGGGCACAGCTGTTCTAATCCGATGCAGGGCGAAGCTGTTCTAATCTTATGCAGGGCACAGCTGTTCTAATCCGATGCAGGGTTGTAGCTGCAGTCAGACCGGTTCAGCATTTTTTGCATGGGTAGTTATAGTCACCAGGTCAAAACAGAACTGACCTGTTCATTGTTCTGCTTTCCTGTGACTGGTTGGCATGGTGATGAAAGACCAGGAAGTGCTTCAGATGCGGGAGATGGCATGGAGGGTTAGTGCCTCGACATACTCCAGTTTCGTACGTGCATGAACGCAAGTGCGCAAACATTCAATGAGGATGTGGCAAACACTCAGAGTAAGGCCGGAATGCAGGGATCTTTCAATAACTACACTCTGCAGTGTTGCAGTCGCTAACTCTCTTCTGTAGTGATGTCGTTTCTAACCATTCGCAGAACCCTCTCCATCGTCATGACTCATGTTCCACATACAAATAAGCACTCAGAACAGTAGCAGCTCGAATCCATCTGGGCTGTTTCTGTTTCTCCATGTCAGTCGATGAAGGTCACACTGTGTGGCGGTGAGGGGGAAGGTGGAGGACTAGCGAGCTAACAGGGTTAGCGGGGTTAGCCTGAGGCATCGTCGATCGCCCTAGCGCTGGGCTTGCGTCAGCCTCTTGTCATTGCCACGTGGGGGCTATCGAACACCCTCTCATCCAGCGGAAAGTAGGTCGACCTGGTTGTCACCTTAATACCCCAGCCTTTCGTGCACACCACGGCATGGGGGTAGGGTTGGGTTATTCTCAGGGAAGCCTGAGGATGATCCAAAAGGTCAAAACAGGTTTGGGAGGCCGTGGTCGGGTTTGTCAGCTGATTTCGAAGATATGATGCTTATCACCAGACCATGGGGAGTTGGCTATGATATGCCAAACTGTACACTGGTCTTTGCAACAGTCAAATCGACTTCGAAATGGTCCTTGGCTAAAAGTGCATTGCACCAGCCACAATTCAGATAGGATTTGTAAATAGATTCCTTCTCTGAACTACGTACGACAACTGAAGAACATAAGAAGATCGTCCAGACCTCTAAAACCACTGAGGCGGTCTCTCTCTCTCCCTCTCGCTCTCCCTCTCTATCTCTGCGAGTCTTTCCCTCCCCTCCCTCCCTCTACCTCTAATGGCAGGTGTCTCTCTCTCTCTCCATCTCTCCGCTCCTCTTATGGCAGGTCTCTTGCTCTTCCTGTCTCGTGGCAGGTGGGGTGGGGGGGGGCTGAGAGCCTGTATGTAGGTCACCAAACGTGACACTCACTCTGCTGCTTGTCTTCTTATTGTGTGCAATGATGGAGGCTGGCAAAACCAATTTCCTATTCACTCCTGCTGTCCTCTGAGGGAGATGACAATGCCTGCGCCACACTGAGGATTGAAATAGCTCTTTGTCAGAGATGTACAAACAGCCGTTTTACGAAGAGATCGTTCTGAGGCTTCTTTCATAGTGGTATTGTCCAGTAGTCCACGTAGTGAGGAAATATCGATCTTCTAGAACCATCCTCATGATCAACCGTCGACCAGAATCATCTAGGACATGCAGAGTTTAAAACGTGACATTTAAACGTTTCCGGAAGGTGCCAGACTTTTTGAAGTTGTGAACGTACATTCTAGATGTTGAATGTACGATTCTGAAACCCAGTCCAGCCTAAGCCTGCCCCATGTGGCATGGCTTCACCCAGACCATGCAGCCTATTCTGGGGCAGGGCTACTCTCACACAGGCCGTATGGATCTGATGCAATGTTCGATAGCTGGATGAGGCCCAGCAGGGGAAAACCAAGAAATTCTGAGCAGACAGGCCCCCTGGGGAGTCCGTGGAAATGCCTGATGACAGCATCGTGATTCCTTGAAGTTTTCCGCTAACACATCCTCCTAGCTTGCTCACCACGCTAGCTGTTGACACCCTGCAGCGTTACAGCTGTGTTAAAACAGTTTTATCTTCAGGAAAACATTTCACAATTGCTCTAATTCAATCATGTGTATTCAATTTGGTTGAGCATTTTGCAGATTTGCAGGGATTATGCAATATGCAAAGGGTCCTTCAAAGCCCGGTAACAAATCATGGAGGGTCGCTGGAATCAGAAACAGATCTGTACTCCAATTGCTGTCCAGGTCCAAATGTTCCCAGAATGCACTGAAATAACATGCTACCTGACATGCGTCTGCAGACCAGCAGGCTGTCTGAAACGCATCTGCGCCTCTCAAAGAATCTATACTAAGATGGGGTCCAGGAGGGATGGCAGGAAGTTGTCAGGTCCAGACTTGTTGACAGAACCTCCAGGGGCTGACATGAGCCTAAAAACATGAGACATCTGTGTGCTGCTCCATGGGCTGCTGGTCTGCAGGGCTTTGATCATTAACAGATTACCACCAAAGTGCCTTTCCATTGCGTACTTTCCTTTCCGTATCAGAGTCGTGCTTCTGACACTTGTTTTTCACACTGATCAGCTACAGTGAGAAGTGGAAAATTGACTTGGAGATGTGGCAGCTGCCATCATTGAGATAGCAACTACGATCCCTGAGAGAGCACAGATGAAACAGCTGGTACATTGTCAGTGGAGCTACTACAAGATAGGCAGGAGCTATATCACTGAGGAAGGAGGTACTACACTTTAGGAGGAGCTATGATATGGGAGGAGCTACAGCACTGAGGGTGGAGCTACTACACTGTGGGAGGAGCAGCTGTTCTATGGGAGGAACTACATGGCTGAGGAAGGAGCTACTACATTGTGGGAGGAGCAGCTGTTCTGTGGGAGGAGCTACAGCACTGAGGGAGGAGCTACTACACTGTGGGAGGAGCAGCTGTGCTATGGGAGGGGCTACAGCACTGAGGGTGGAGCTACTACACTGTGGGAGGAGCAGCTGTGCTATGGGAGGGGCTACAGCACTGAGGGAGGAGCTACTACATAGTGTGAGGAGCAGCTATGCTATGGGAGGAGCTACTACAGGGAAGGGCTATGACACTGGGAAAGTAGCTACTTTACTGAGGGAGGAGTAACTACACAGAGGAAAGAGCCTGTGGGAGGGAACTAAATAAGGGAAGAGTTACTATACTGTGGGAGGAGCATGAGAGAGGAGCTATACTGAGTGAACAGTTAGGACCTGCACTCAGTGAGGCGGTCATGGCTGCATGAGAGAAACTACACTGAGTGAACAGTTAGGACCTGCACTCAGAGAGGCGGTCATGGCTGGGACAGGAGAGAGAGCGTCCTCCCTCCCATAGCGAGGGCACTCCTCCACGCCACGTGTCTGTCAGGCACCTGGCTGTGCTCCTCTCTCCAGCTGTGCACAGCCCCCCTGCTGCTCTCTCTCTCTGTCCAGCCCTCCCCAACACTCTCTCTCTAGCACACGCAGTCTCTTTCACACTCTCACACACAAACGCGCTCTCACACACTAACACACACAGAATATACTCTCTCACACGCAGACGCATACTTCATTTTGAGAGGTATATCTGACAAAATATTTTCAAATCTGTGTTGCACAAACCGCATAACGGCCGCTCAAGATGCGAGGCTTGTGTTAGCGTGGTCGACTGCACGGGGCGTACCTTGAGGCATGATGCGATGCATGGCCACGGACAGGAAGAAGATGGCGTCGCTGTAGTAGGCCCCGGAGCCAGCACTGAAGTGCTTCTGCATGGCCTCCACGATGGGGAACAGCTTCTGGGTCAGCGTCCCCACGTCATGGAACACCGCCTGCAACCCCAACGAATCAGAGTGTCAGAAACACAGGCGACCCTCCACCAGAAGGGGACTCGTCCCTCTAAGAGATGACCCCACCTACAGGTTACCCTTACAGGCTGTCCCCCGAATAGATAGTGGTCATCGGAAAGTATTTGTACTCATCAGAAAGTATTCGTAGAGTTTGTATTTTTTAGTTTATGTATAGGAAAAATTGTATATATATTTTTTACTTGTATGCATGTACTTATGTAGCACCGTGGCTCTGTGAGGCACGACATTTCGTTCCACTGTATGCCCCCGCATGTAGCGGAATGACAATAAAGCTCAACTTGACTTGACTTGACCTTATGGCATGTGACCCTTCCATACAGGATGTTACCCCTACAAGAGGTGACCCTTGCAGGTGTTGACCCTGCCGTAGGTGACCCCTGGAGCCTTCACTCCAGGAAGTGTGGATCCGACCGTGCTCAGTGGAGGGCCAGTTGATCTGGAAGATCTCCCTCTGGCTTACCAAAAGAGGATTGTAGAAATGCAGTAACCACAGGCTCTTATGCGGGCTGTTTATAAACCCTGTCAACAAGAAAAACGTTTCCCTGGTTACCGTTCTCTCGATAAACTCCTTAGAGATCCCGCCGAGTACGCCAAGAGACATCCTCATCGATACAGGGAACATATGATGACAGCACGTGCCTGCAATGTGCAGACAACATTTAATGTTCCATAAAAGATTACTTTAAGCCCCTCGCCTGCAGTATGTCTGGAATCACAACAATCCTGTTGGGGATTTGCCATTGTGCAAGAGTAGTACAGAGATTACTGTTCGATAAACAAACAAAAAAACACAGGCTGCCTTTCCATTGATATAGAATAGAAATAGGGATAGCAGTGCTTTACAAGCAAATACTTTTACCATGTCGTCGCAAAAACTGTATTGTGTTCATGGACCTCCTGGGTAGCCAGGTAGCGTAAACAGGTTTAAATTCTCGATTCAATGCGTCTACATATAGACACCCTTCATACGCATACACTGTACACCGCATTTAATTTTGGCTACGTTATTCGTATAGAACCCGGTATTCAAGCTTGCACTGGCGGTGTGTGGCGAGGAGAGATACGCTGTACTTGCTGTTCGCCTTCTCAGCGAATGGAAACAAACAGAAGGCCTCAGCCAAGTCTTGCACTCGTCCATGAGAAGTGCATGGAGTAGACCGGCCCAGTCAGTCTACAGCACAGTGTGGTGTTATTACAGGTCTGAGCAGGAGTAGACCTGGCACAGTCAGTCTACAGCAGAATGTGGTGTTATTACAGGTCTGAGCAGGAGTAGACCGGCCCAGTCAGTCTACAGCAGAATGTGGTGTTATTACAGGTCTGAGCAGGAGTAGACCGGCTCAGTCAGTCTACAGCACAGTGTGGCGTGATTACAGGTTTCAGCAGAAGAAGACCGGCTCAGTCAGTCTTCAGCACAGTGTGGCGTGATTACAGGTTTCAGCAGAAGAAGACCTGGCACAGTCAGTCTACAGCAGAATGTGGTGTGATTACTGGTCTGAGCAGAAGTTAATGCTGTGGTTTCCTTCTCATCAACACACCCATTACTACCTGTTACTTCTGGTTCAGAACTAGAATCTGGTTTAGTGTCATATACAATACAGTAGTATAACACTGTTTATTACGTGTAAACTTGAGTCGAGGCGAGAAAGAACGAGATGTAAACAAACTATTATAGACTATGTAATATAGTATTACTATAGAATTTGTACATTGTCTTATAAAAAAATTGAAAAGCTGTACAGAATGCGCAAATATTCCGATTATTTCTGGGTTTAGCTGGTTGATCTCATTCAAACTCTGACTTAGATGGCTCTGTCTTTATGAGGATAACAGGAGACAACATTAAACGGAGATCAAACCTTGAGAAATTCAATAAAAAGAGTGGCCTGGAATAGATTTTCAACCCTCGCAGCAAGTGAGTCACACACGTGTGAACAGGGACATTTCCTGTTAATCTTTCGGCCGGAGAATATTGAGTTCCCTTTCCAAACATCAGATTTGTTTAAACAAAGCGATTCTCCGGCTAACATTGATTACTTGCACACTCATGTCTAATCTCACTCCAGGATTTATGAAGTACCATTTACAGGATTTAAATGCACACAGATACGACGCCTGACCCTGAGCAGCATAGAGCTCCCTGGCCTGGGAAGGGAAGCCATCATCAACAGCATTTCCTCTGGGCTTCCTGGTTCGCCTGCAACAGGGCAGAAAACAGGAAGTGGATGGGACTACCAGGGCTCTGGACGGCCGCTACATCACGTAGCTTCCTGTAACACAGCACCTGGAGACCACTGTTTTGTCCCATAGATACATAGGCCTGACAGGCAACAGGCATCTCACATTTACTCTAGTAAAGTAGTCAATACTACTCTCTGGTAATTTAGTCCATAACAATACTCCTCTCTAGTAATGTAGTCCATAACAATACCCCTCTCTAGTAATGTTGTCCATAACAATACTACTCTCTGGTAATTTAGTCCATAACAATACTCCTCTTTAGTAATGTTGTCCATAACAATACCCCTCTCTAGTAATGTAGTCCATAACAATACTACTCTCTGGTAATGTAGTCCAAAACAATACTCCTCTCTAGTAATGTAGTCCATAACAATACTACTCTCTGGTAATGTAGTCCATTACAATACTCATCTCTAGTAATGTAGTCCATAACAATACTACTCTCTGGTAATGTAGTCCATAACAATACTCATCTCTAGTAATGTAGTCCAAAACAATACCCCTCTCCAGTAATGTAGTCCATAACAATACCCCTCTCTAGTAATGTTGTCCATAACAATACTCCTCTCTGGTAATGTAGTCCAAAACAATACTCTCTAGTAATGTAGCCCATAACAATACTCTCTAGTAATGTAGTCCATAACAATACTCTCTAGTAATGTTGTCCATAACAATACTACTCTCTGGTAATGTAGTCCATAACAATACCCCTCTCTAGTAATGTTGTCCATAACAATACTCATCTCTAGTAATGTAGTCCATAACAATACTCCTCTCTGGTAATGTAGTCCATAACAATACCCCTCTCTGGTAATGTAGTCCATAACAATACCCCTCTCTGGTAATGTAGTATATAGTAATACTCATCTGTAGAGTTGTAGTCCATTCATATCTGCATCCCTAGTAATGCAATACATAACAACACTCCTCTCTAGAGATGAGATCCCTAACAATAATCCTCCCCAGTAACAATACTCATCTAGGGATACAAACCCTGGCATATTTCCTTCCTTTAGACAAAAACAAACAGCTGCATCCCTAACCCATCCTTTGCATTAGCTGTTGTTGTTTGAAGGTCAATACTGCCCCCTGGTGGTGAACGTTTTAAATGACTATTCGGATTGTTTTGAATGAGTTTGGAATATACTACCCCTTCATTTATAAGGTCAGGCTGATCTATGGCTCAACTTTCTTTAACCAAGCAAACCAAGTAAACAACACATGCTACTGGTGGCCATTGATACGGTACTGAATAAAGTACTGTAAGTGTTTATCCATCAGTCTAGTAGTGGTCTTCAAACCTGCTTCAGGAGATACCTTCTGTGGGTTTCCTACAAAAAATGAATGACTGAATTGGGCACACCTGTATCTAATACTTGTTAAATCAAGTTTTTAAAAAAATAGTTGGAGCTGGAGTCAAACGTTACGTGAAGGTAGCTCTCCAGGAAAAGGGGGCTGGAGACCCTGGTGACGAGCCCCCTGTAACATGGTGACTGACGCCCCGGGTCGCCCCGGGTCGCCCCAGGTCTCACCTCGTACTGAAAGGTGGCCTCCAGGAGTAGTTCCGGAAGCATCTTCTCCCCAAGCTCTCTGCTCGGCGTGTCCGTGACAAAGTGAAGCACCAGCTGCTCTCCTTCCAGGAAGCGGCCGTGCTTCGCCATGGACAGCATGGCCACGCGGAACTTCTCCTGCAGGCTGCGGCTCTTGTCCACCTTGGTGAACATCATCAGCACGTGGTAGCGGTCCCCGTCCCCGTGCGCTCCGCTGGCGTTCCTCCTGCTCCCGTCCTCCTCTCTCGCCTCCTCTCCGCCCTCCCCCCCCGGGCGCTCCAGCCGCGTGTCCAGCGAGAGGTCGGCGTCGTTCCTGTTGGCGTTGTGACTCGCCTGGGTCTGCTTGATGCGTTTGGTGGTGCTGGAGAAGTTCTGTCTCTCAGACCCAAAGTAGTAGAACGCGACGACAGCCAGCGCTGCAGTGAGTAGAAGAACCATCTGATAGGACCTGAACGTGCTGATCCTGCCCATGGTGCCGGCGACAGCTCTCAGAATGCCCATTGCAACTCCAGCTGGGGGCGAATATGGTGATGTGTCACGTGTGGGGCGATGTGAAGAACAATCCTGACCGCAACATTCTGGGTTCTTGTGTAATGGTAGATTGGATACAGGTTCAATACGTCTTTTCCTGTGGAAAGTGCATGGGATAACATTAGTCACCATTGAGTTTCTTAGGCAGTGAAGTTTTAACATTAGGGATACTGTAGGCCATAAGCCATTTCTGCATAGCCAGATAGACCTAGGGCTTAAAATGGCTAACTTCCAAACAAACTGCAGTACGATTTTCTTCCTATTTCCAGAAAAAGTACGTTCCTATTAAAAGTTCAGGGTCTATTTTTGTAGCAAAGGTTATGCTCATTTACGACAGCTAAATTGTTTCAAACAGCGTAGTTGTAAATCTGTAATCTACTCACCATTTGTGTGCAGTACTCGTTTCTGAACCAGTTCTGCAAGCTTGGATGTGTGACAGCTTAGATGACTAAAGATGGCTGTTCGTTAGCGAAAGAGGCTACAACCATAGCTATATAACCCTTAAACCTTGCAGGGTAGGCAGAAAGTGAGTTACAGGTCTTTCAAAGCCTGGTAGTTGGCGTTTTTCAACATAGTCCATACATACTGTACCAGTGTATGAAACCGTCAGTCGTTTAACACTGCCCACGCGTGTAATCCCGCGTTGTAAATAATACGCTGCGAGTGCAACTGATTCGTTGGGGATGAGGTCTGTGTGATGGCAGTCATATAAAGATGAAACAACTGTATCTTATGATCCCTCGCTATGCTAAATTAGTGGATATTCACCAAATTATATAAAGAACAACTGAGATCAGTGAGGACAGCAGAGTCTTACACCGGAAGACCACATACGTCTAATGAGAGCGCCTTAAAGGCATAGTGCGATTTTTTCCGATTGTTAGAATTTTAGATGTTATTTGTAAATTCTGTTTGTATCTCGCTTTGAATGTGGATGTTTTATGAACGAATACATTAAAATCAATTTGTAAATTTATTTTGGTTTGGGATTCTCTATTAGTAATATTTTTATTTCTTCGATTTTTTTCTGACGTAAAATTATTAAATGGGTCTCTCATAATACAAGGCACAAAGTGTGTAGAATCTTCTGGAAAGACTCGCGTTTCGCTGTTTCTGTACAGGCAAAGGTAAGTGTAACATGGGACAAAGACAAGCACTGGGATGCAGGCTGGTTCTTCTCAAAACAAGGAATCAAAAACTAGCAAGGGACAGCACTCGGATGTGTGGACGGATAATCCACAAACAGTCAATCATTCATTCCTTCTCCTGTTCATTTCTTCTTCATGTGTACATCTGCGTGTGCGCACGTTTAAACTCTTCCCATGGTAAACAAAATATACAAGCCACTCTCACATGAGCGAGTCAGGGTAAGTACTTTAGATGGACACCAGGGGAGGCTGTGGTGCCAATCCTGGAGACACAAGACGGAGTCCTCCACTGCCCCCCCCCCTAACACAACTGGGCGTTTGGAGCCGTACTCATGCTGTCACTCATAATAACAATCGCAGTCTACTTTCAATATCATTCCACCATGGGAAATCATTTATGGGTGTTTGCTAAGTCATACTGGGTGGGAGTGGGTCACGCCTGCCACACATGCACATACAGCACACCAAAACACACACACACTCACACACCTTCCATACAGACTCACACACACTCACACTCCAACCACACATTCACACACACACCTACAGCTACACCTACGTTACCAAAAGAGGAAGGAGGAGTCTGGAAGCCAGACAAAGCATTCTGTCCCACACACACGCTCACAAAGTGGAATGGCCTGCCCGTGGCTGAGTCAGGCTTGAGTAAAAACCGGTCACGTTTAAAACCTTCAAGTCCATGTCCTAAAATGAACCGTATAGCTGCTCTCCTGTGGAGCGTGGTTGGGGTGAGGTGTTGGATATTCCTCTGCAGAATGGCAAGGGGGATCTCTTGGACAAAACAGTCTGAGGGCCTCCTGACTTGGAACTGTCAGCCGGGAGAACAACGCTGAACTACCCTGCCGTGTGTGACTCGCTCTCTTCTTCCATGGCCTGATGTGGGCCCAGCTTTACTACCGCCTGATCCTAGCCTCCAATCCACCCCCCTCTGTCTTCCCCTGCCTCCCTCCCTCCCTCTCCCCCCTCGCGTCTGTTCCCAGAGCCTGTTTACCGATGGTCTCTGTGATAAGCAGCAGCCAGCCAAAGAAGAAACACATGCTTATACCCCCATACCTCACCCCTGACATCATGATACTGTCCTCAACCAGTCACCCAACAAGTCTCCCACACACAGACACATTCTCTCTCTCTCTTGCTCTCGCTCTCTCTCTCTTGCTCTCTCTCTCACGCTCTCGCTCTCTCTCTCGCACTCTCTCTCACTCTCTCACTCTTACGCTCTCGCTCTCTCTCGCTCTCTCTCACTCCCTCTCTTTGTGCCTCTTTCTCTCGATCCCTCCTCCTCCTTCCTTTCTCTCTCCCTTCCACTCTTTCTGTCTTGCTCTCCGTGTATATCCATCTCTATCTCCACACAATGTGTGCTTTTGTTGTGAGCTTCAGTTCAGGAGAGTTTGGGGGAAGCCAGCTACTGTAATTTCAGCTTGTGTGTGAACAGATGTGTCTGGGAGAAGTGTGATGGGAAAGATCAGGTTATCTCTGCTCCTCCAGGTTCGGCAAATCCATGGGAGTGGTGTTCGCAGTCATTTGATAGGTTGTTTCCAGACCTGTTTTGGATATACTAGTACAGGGTACTACTCGCTGTGATGTCAACAAGAATGCCTGCAAAAAGGCGCATCGGCACATTGTACGCACACCTATAAACACACGCACTAAACCCCCAACACAAACACATCTATGACGTGTGCACACACACCTGTAAACCAGAATCAGAATCAGAATCAGAATCGGTTTTATTCGCCGTGCAAGATACACAAGCACAGAATTGACTGTGGCAGGGAAGTGCAAACATGGAACATATGTATATATATTAACAGCAAAGCAAGATAAACAATGTCCAAATGATTTCAGCAAATGGACAACCATCCCAGAACATCCCCTGTCCTTAGACCCTCATGTATGAACACACATGTATTCACAAACTATGCACACACATGCTCATACACCTCTAAACATGTAACATTAACTCAAGGAGGAGTCATTTGGATTCCAGTCATATGCTTGATTACACTAATCATATCATCAGCGTCCATCAGGACCTCTGACCGTTGGAATCAGATGGATTGATTGGTTTTCTTATAGATTAGTTGATTGCATTATTGGCAAGCCTGAGGAGCTGGTTCTGATTGGCTGCTTCAGGGCTAGTGTGTTTACCTCCTTGACTGTCTGATTAGCCCTGTCGCCGGTCTGGCAGTGATCTGGTCATGAACATATCTTTGCATGCCGTCCGCCAGCCCTAATCGGCCGACACGCGCCTGTCGGTCGTCTGTGATTGGATGTGCGTACATCTGCTTGGCCTGACAACAATCCATGACATTCATGACTATCTCTTCTTGATCTGCTTATCCCATCTCAGATGCTTTCCAACCTCTGCAGACCTCTGTCTGTCTGCATGTCTGCCAGACTGCATGTCTGGGTGGCTGTTTGTCTGTCTGCATGCTAAATGTTAGAGGTTGGATGGCTGGCTGGCTGTGTGGCTGGCTGGCTAGCCGGCCGACTGGCTGGCCTGCGAACTAGCAGGCTGACTGATTGGCTGACTCCCTGTAGCACAAACAAATCAAACAATGGGTTCATTAAAACATGTGCTTAACCTCTTTGTTTATTGTCACCGTGCCAACATCAGAGCTTGACCAATCGGTGGGGACATACTGGTCTTGTGAGACATCAGGCTTTGTTTGAAGAGGAGTGTTTACAATTCAGTATCCACGCAGCTCCGGGGGATGAGAGAAACCGCAGGGTGTCATTACCCAGCAGCACCCTGTCATCACGCGCTGGAAGGCGACCAGCCCAGAGCCCCCCTCTCCTGTCGCTTACAGCCCACCGATCCTGGGCTCTGGGCCGGCCTGACTGGGAGGACTGGTTCAGACCCGGCACCTTGGACTGGGAAAACAGGATCATCTGGCAGTGAGAAAGGAAAGGTGGGAGGGATGATGGGTGGGAGAGGGGAACAGAGTGAGAGAGAGAAAGAGAGGGGAAAGGAAGTAAAGAGGCATGGGGAGAGATGGAGAGAGAGAAAGAGAGAGAGTAGAGAGAGAGAGAGTAGAGAGAGTAGAGAGAGAGAGTAGAGAGAGAGAGTAGAGAGAGAGAGTAGAGAGAGAGAGAGTAGAGAGAGAGAGAGAGAGTAGAGAGAGAAAGAGAGTGAGTAGAGAGAGAGAGTAGAGAGAGGAGAGAGTAGAGAGAGAGCAGAGAGAGTAGAGTAGAGGGAGAAAGAGCATGAGGGAGAGAGTAGGAGAGTAGAGAGGGAAATCAAAAAGAAGAATCAAGAAGCCTTGTTCGTGGCCTTGTATGACATTGAGACCCACACACATACACACACACACCCAACACACATACACACACACACACCATACACAGCACACACTGACCACATCCACCACAGCAACATACAACACAGACACACACAGACCACACAACACACCCGACCACCATGACAAGCACATACTAGCGGCAACACACAGAGAGCAGGACACACACACACACACTCCTGCTGCCTTTCTCCTCCGGTCTGCTGTGATTTGAGGACAAGGAGTCACACCTTGTTGTGGGGTTGAGTATTGGGTCACGTGTGTGTTTGTGTGTGTGCACGTGTGACTCGTTTCTAAGCCTCTGCAAACATATGTCTTCAAAAGGCCATGTCAGCAGAAAGAACAGCATGTGTTTCTGGTAGTCTTTTTATCCCATAAATACCCCACAATACTGCTGTATTGCACTCTAGACTTCCTACAGGGCCCAAGTCTCCAAGTTACTATGACGAATTATGTGTCCCTCCTGTGTTCCAGCTTGTGTGTGTGTGTGTGTGTGCGTGTGTGTGTGCGCGACTCTTCTGTGGTTCAGCGTGTGCATGTGTGTGTTTGTGTCTCCTTTGCTCCAGTCAGTGTGTGTGTCACACTCCAGTCCACTACAGTCCACTGGTCTTCACTGAAATCCTAGCAGAAAAGCTTGGATTTTTAAATAAGCATCCAAACTCTGTTAGCTAGCTAGTAATTTCACAATTCGGAACTGTCCATTCTGTTAGCTAGCTAGCTATGCTGCACTGTACTCGGTTAGCTAGTTGCAGCTTTACACACAATACCAATGAATCAATGGCCATGAGGTTAAGGGTCAGTTTGTTTTTAATTGCTCCTGGTTCAGTATTGAGTACTGTACCGACCGAATGATTACAGGTCTTCAAGGGCCTGCGGAACTGTAGATGTGGTGATCTGATGACAGCAGTGTTTTAACATAACTATTGTTACGCCTCACAGCCTGTGACAATGACAGAACTGGTGAGACTGGCAATACCTCTTTCTTTTATCTCTCATGTCGCTCTCTCTCTCCTCTCTTTCCCTCTCTTTCCCTCTCTCGCTCTCCCTCTAACTCCTTCCTGCTCCACTCTCACCCTCTTCACACTGATAAGACCCGTTTCCGACGCACATAAACGCACACGCACGCATACACACACACACACACACACACACGCATACACACACATACACACACACTCACACACATACACACACACGTAAACACACGTACACACACTTACCCCTACAACCAGTCCTACTCCCTTCCCATGGTTAAGACCCCAGACACACTCCACCTGGGTCAAACCCACCACGCCCAAACACATTCTGGTGTAAAGCCAACCTCTCCTCCTTGCCTCTCCCTGGTTCAAGCTCTTAATCCCTGCCATAGATCACCCTGGTGCATCCTACCGCTAGCTCTGCTGTTTCATCAAGGGCTTTAACGCCCTGACAAGATGATTTAGGAACGAAGATTGTGTTGTTTTAAGTGGGATTAAGACTTGTTAGTTCATCCCCTTTAGTTTATCTGCCAGGAGTTCATGTGAATCTGCCAGAATTGTTCTGTTGCCAGTTCTAAGTCGAGCAATGAGCTTTGACTCATTTGATTTCTTTGGATGACTTGGCTGGCAGGCTGGCAGACTGGCTGTCTAGCTGACTGACTGGTTGTTCTTGTGAATTGATCGATTGCTTGACTCATTGGCTGCCTGACTGATTAATTAACTGACTTATTGATTGATTGGCTGACTGACTGAATGTCTTTGCTACAGATCTTGTCAGTCCTTCGGAAAGTCCCAGCCCCCCAGCCCTCCACCTCCCAGCCCCCAGCCACACAGCACCCATCCAGTCCCATTATACCCTTTCATTCACAACCCAAACTGGGAATCTGTGTACGCACCTTAGACATCATGTTTTTTTAGATGCTGTTGTCCTTGCTTTTGCAACTTTCACTTCTCCTCAACTTAACTTCCTTTTTAGTCCATCAACTTTTTTTTTGTTCTGTTTTTTTTGGTCCAAGTTTTCCCACAGTCGGACGCTGCTGACTGAAGTTCTTGAGTAATGGTTCCAGACTGTTTATCTGCAACATCTTTCATGTGAATCCCACCCTGCGTGAAAACTATTCTGACCACCCGGGCACTTCCTGTTCTGGTCCACTCGCTGGGCTATGATTGGCTCAAGGACAGAGGTTGACAGACCAATAGGTGACCTGCTTCTACCACTGTTTGTACTAGACTTCCTAATTGCTGACTAGTGGCAGACAAAGGGCTATTTTCAGGTGTCGTGGTCTGGGCGTCTTTGCTTAACCATGACAGAAGAGGAGACTAGACCGGTTGGTGTTTGTTATTGTGAAAAAGAAGACTGCTCGTTGGTGCCTCCGTTTTAGTGTCTGGTATGATTAGTGGGCACCCTTGCTTCCTGCCTAACTGTCTGGTGTCTTTTGTCTGGCCAAGTCCAAGGGAAGCAGGCGAGGGGTAAGACAAGGGGGGGTTGGGGGACTGGTCGGAGGAGAGGGAGTGGGCATGGGACTGGTGTGTGTGTGTGTGTGTGTGTGGGGGGGGGGGTCCTAAACGTGGTTCTCTGGGGGCTGTGTGGACCCTCATCTGCCCAGGGCCCATCTGCCTCCCGCTGATGTTCTGCAGGAGCCTCCGCGACGAGGGCGACACACAAAGGCACCGTTGTGGAGGGACACAAAGAGCACTCTTTCTTGCTTCCTCTGGCAACACTCCGGGTGATAAAGCACGATAACACACTGTGTAAACATGCCGTGCTGTACGGCACAGGAGGAGGAGGTGGAGGAAGAGATGGTGTTTTCAGTTTGCAGGTTTTGTTTGCATAACCATCCCTCTTTCTCACCCCCTCTAGTCCTGGCTGCTCCATGTTGGTTTACCTTTGAAGTTGTTGTCATGGTTTCATTTTATGAGGGGCGCTGTAAACGTACGTGTGTAACAAGTATTTCGTTGGAAAGCAACCGTACAGCCAACCCTGTTTTATGGTTGCCGAGGTAGTCAATAAATTCAAGCTTGGCAAGTTGTGGGGAGTGTGTGTGAATGGATGCCATTGTTGCGGCAGCCTGCTCACCTGATCTCAGAGGGGACGCGCACACACACACACACACACACAATGCAGGGCCCTGTTCGGGGCCTCCGCCAGGAGGATCGGAAGACAGGAAATATCAGGTGTGGCACAGCGCTACACTGGGACAGTAGCACAGGAGTAGAGAGAGGGGACATGGACAGTGGAGGAAGTCTGCTTCTGACTGGTGGGTGTGTGTGTGTGTGTGTGTGTGTGAGTGTGTGTGTGTGTGTGTGCACGTGTGTGCGTGTGCGTGTGCGTACACAAGATTTGCATCTACCACTCGAGAGGTGAACAGTCAGTGGAGCTCGTTGGTCCAGTTTCCGACACACACACACACACACTCACACACACATTCGGATCAGTCACTGGAACTGGACGCTATTGTGTGGCCAGCTTTCTCCTGAGAAGAGCAAACATGGTTTGTTGACTCACACAGAGAAGTTTACCTTCACATACCTCAGCTGAACTGCCTGGCTTCTGCAGGTCGTTCCGTTGGCACACTCCCATTGCACACAGCTTCTGCATTCATCGTCTGGATTACAGGAACAGTATATGTAGTATGCGTGAAAGAGCTCGGTGACGTTGTAGGAAGTGTAGGAAGTACATTTGTTCGCTTGATACTTTTACCGAAGGCCTTTTCAGTTCACCGCAGTCTCTAATGTTCTCTTCAGTCGCCCTGGGAATTCACTCTCGTCAAGTTTGCTTGTGTGGGAGGTCTTTGTGGCTGTCGAAGCAGATAAAATCCACCTCCCTGGTAATATTTCCAGAAGACAAGTCGGTACCTTAAGCCAAACACAGAGGCGGCCAAAAACGAACCGCCTCCTGGAAGTCAGGATGGAAAACACTGTCTTCCAAAAAATCTGTTCTTTCCCCTCTCTCCTCCTCCTGAGATAAAAACGAGCTGCTGTTTCCTCGGGTCTTCTCTCTGGCTGCGTGCTTCTGGTGGCGCTGCTCAGATGGCGCTCTCAGGGCCTCTGGCAGGTTCAGCTGGTCACGGATCAGCTCAACCCACCAACCGCCACTTAGAAAAACCTGCGAGCAAACCGTTGACAGTGTGACTTCACGCCTGGATGGGTGTGCCTGTCCCTTTAAGTAAACCACACTCGCTTATTTGCCTCGGAAGAACAAAACAACAAGTGTAACCTCTGCTGGCTCGTTCCGTCCGTCCACGACCCGGGTCTTTCCAGGGGCCCAGACGGCTGAGCCAAGCTGAGCTCCCAAAAGGCAAACTGGGGCGTGAGTAACGGTCTACCCTGTCCCCCTCCTCCTGTCCCCCCGCCCGCCCCACCGGCCCCCCTTGACTGGAGCTCTTTTCATCGGCAGAGATGAGGGTGGCTCCTGGAGAGCGAGTGGCTCCCCAGGGGGGCCCCTCTTGTTCAGGGAGGCGCAGGGGGGGTCTTGGTGTGCCTCACACAGCGGCCAGTCTCACACAGGGCCTGGCTGATGTCCCCTCCTGGCAGACTCAGCCTGGAAAAACAACAGCACAACAGCAGGGGCATGTGAGTGTGTGTGTGTCTACAGTGTGTGGGATTCCTGTGGGTGTGTCCACAGTGTGTGGGATTCCTGTGTGTGTGTCTACAGTGTGTGTGTGTGTGTGTGTGTGTCTTTCTACAGTTTGGGATTCTTGTGTGCGTGTGTTAACCCTGTGTGGGATTCCCATGTGTGTGTGTGTCTACAGTGTGTGATTCCTGTGTGTGTGTACGGTGTAAGATTCCTATGTGTGGGTACAGTATGTGATTTCGGTGTGTGTGTGCAGTGCGTGATTCCTGTGTGTGTGTGTCAGATGAAAGGCCCGCTCTGTCTCCTGAAGCAAACCGTAACTGTATGATGACACACCAGGTCCAGCCAGCATCGTGGCTGCCTGCCAGCTCTCAGATCTCCATACAACAGCAGCAGACACTTGGCCGCTGGAGAGTGTCGCCTCTCACCCTCCAGATCGTCTCCGGGACACTCAGCACCCCTCAGGTGTGGCTGTCTGGGGATCAGCCCTGATGTAAGGGCTGGAGCGTGTTCGCTGGAGGAGCACTGTCCGCCTGCCTTGTACTAACACTTACCGCTCACCCCCCCCTCCCTTCCCTCTTTTTCCTCCCACGCTCCTTTCCCTCCCTCCCTCCCTCCCCTCCCCTCCCTCCCTCCCTCCCTGCCCTTCCCTCCCTCCCTCCCTCCCTCCCTCTCCCTCCCTCCCTGCCTTGCCTCCCTCCCTCCCTCCACTCCCTTGCCTCCCTGCCTGCCCTGCCTGCCTGCCTCCCTCCCGGCCTCCTCCCTCCTGCCTCCCCTCCCTCCCTGCCTACCTGCCTGCCTGCCTGCCTGCCTGCCTGCCTGCCTCCCTCTCTTTCTCTGTTGCTCTCCTGCTTTGCCAACCTTCTCCAAGGCCCTTCGCCTCGCTTCCTCTGTAGGGTGTCTTCATTATCCTACGCTTCCCTCTTTCCTCCCCCTCCTTCTCCCCTCCCTGCTTCAATCAGACCGTTCGGCCCCCTTGGGAGTTTCAGCCAGCCAATGAGGACCGAGCATTCTGCTGTCTCTCCTGCCTCCGAGGAAGTGTTTAAATTACCAGGAGTTTCTTGCGAGCGTGCGTGCGGCCATTCTCGCACACACACACACACGAACGCACACGCCGTACACTTCGTTAGTGCGTCTGTCTCGTTCCGCATCTGAGCTGAGGAAGTTTGAAGCAGGCTGGATGACACACCAAGCACTCACGCGCACACACACTCTCCTCTGCCAGCACACACACACTCCTCTCAGCACACACAATCCTCTGCAGCACACACACTCCTCTGCAGCACACACAATCCTCTGCAGCACAGCCACACTCAATCCCTCTGCGAACGCACACACACCACACACACACACACACACACTGTCTCCTCTGCATCACACACACTCAATCCTCTGCTGAACGCACACACACACACACACACACACACACACTCTGTCTCCTCTGCAGCACACACACTCAATCCTCTGCTGAACGCACACACACACACACACCACACACACTTCTGTCTCCTCTGCTGCACACACACAACCCTCTTTGGTTTTGTCTACTGTATTATTCATTTGGGTGTCAGTTCAGATCATGTGTTTCAGCAGAGCAGATGTGCCCATTGGCCCCAGTCACTGTGCCTGGTGGCAGGTCTGCACTCTGATCATCATCCTCATCCTCCTCCTCCTGCGGATGGGGGGGGGGGGGCAGGGATGGGGGTGCATCTGCCATGCTGCTGCTAGTCTTTGAACCTTTTTATGGGGGGGAGGAAGATATGTGTGTGTGAGAAAGTGAGAGAGAGTATGTGTGTGTATGGGAGTGACAGTGTGTGTAACTGTGCTCTCAGGCAAGACTCTGAAGCTCTCCCCCTCCCCTCTCCCCCCTCCAGTGGGAATCTATTTCTGTTTTATTAATGAATCTGTGAGACTGGAAGGAAATGTCAATTCCAGAGCCTCCTCATCCCAGAACAAAGGCCTTGGCTGTGGCTTCGTGACGGCCAATGGGAAGAGAGAAATTCCATGCCACGCGAGTCCAAGTATGCCCGGCGTGCGAGGAATGTCCGCCGGCGGGGTCTGCCTGCCACGGCCCGACCCGACCTCAGGCTGACCTCAGGAGCCTTTGTCCCCTGGTCCTGTGAACGATCGTGGGCCCAGAATGACTCTCCCCGCCACGCCGCTGCCCCTCTCCAAACAGATTGGTGGGAGCCTCCTCGGGCCCTTTACACAGCAGCCGCCCAGGGCCACGGAGGAGGGGGGGAGGGAGGGGGGGTGGTGGGGTCACAAGCTAAACACACGGCCTGTGTGTGTGAAGGTGTGTGTGCTTGGACACATTCAGACAGACTCTGGCCAACGCCTGTGGTAACAAAGAGGCCGTAGGAATGTGGGAATGGAGGCAAATAGCAGTAAAACAGCGAAGTGTGGATGTGTGAATGTGTGTGTGTGTGTGTGTGCGCGTGCGTGCATGTCTGTGTGTGCGTGCGTGCGTGTGTGTGTGTGGGTGAACTGCACTTGTTTTGACAGTGGTTAAGGTGAGAACTTGGCTCAGACGAGGTGTGGTGGGTGTCGGAGATTCACCCCACCTAAAGACTGTTTGTCTCTGGCAGCAGATACAAGCCTGTCACAACATACATCTCTCAGCACAGCTCTGCCTCACTACTGCCTCGACCGTCATCCCCCTCACTGCTGCCTCGACCATGACCTCCCCCTCACTGCTGCCTCGACCCTGTCCTCTGCCTCACTGCTGCCTCGACCCTGTCCTCTGCCTCGACCCTGTCCTCCGCCTCACTGCTGCCTCGACCCTGTCCTCTGCCTCACTACTGCCTCCACCCTGTCCTCTGCCTCGACCCTGCCCTCCACCTCACTGCTGCCTCGACCCTGTCACATCTGTCAGCAGACCAAGAGACCATAACTTGTTTGGGTGTGGATCCACAGACAGACAAATGAAGGTCCTCAATTCAACACTACCACAACTGAAACCTTAATTACCACCTCTCTAGTCCACACATCCAGACACCTCCCACCCACCTGGGAAACCAGAGTCTGGCTTCACAGCGGGCCAACAGCATGAGGTGGTTGTGGGCTAACCCATGTCATCCTCATCCCCCACTTTCATCCGTCATCTTCATCACCGTCAGCTTCCTCACCGTCAGTCTCCTCCAGACGGACTCGGCTCGACACCCCAATTTGCCCTCTGCACCGCACGGCAATTCACCACGGTCTGTTCTCTTCAGCTTCGAGGGAGTCGAGCGCCCATCGATCCGCCTCCCTCCCCTCTCCTCCCCCCGATGGGTTTCCAGGTCAGGCGTGCAGGGCCTTGACTCCCAGGGGACACAAGGGCCAGTCTGGGCTCCTCTGGAGCCTTTGTGTGGAGGGAGGCTTCACAGCTGGGGAGGCGTAGGGCAGAGACACGCGTCGGCGTTTGGGAGGAGAGGTGGATGACCCCCCCCAGTTCCTCCTCACTGGGCCTGTTCTCCTGGGTTAACAAGGAGCAGGGACCCCCTCCTGATGCACGCGTACGCTCCAGCACACACCCTGACTCGCTAACACACACACAAACACACACATATCAACTCACTAACACACACACACAGTTACTAACACACGCACACACACTCAATAACAGACGCTCACTCCTTGGTCCAGATTGAGTGGCGGTTAGGGTAATCCCCCCCTCCCCCCCTCTTCCCCCCTTTCTTTGTAACCAGTGAGTGAGTCTCTTTTGTCTCTGAGCCGACTCTCTCATGTCTAACTTTGTGTGGCGGTTTAATTGTGTCGTCGGCAGGAATCTGTTTGAAACGTTGCTGCTTTGCATGACAATGGGCTGTTGACCAAGCCTGTCCGCTGGGCCAGCCCGCGCCTACACCGCCCCGGAGAGAGAGAGACAGGCTTCCTGTCTTTGATGTGTGGGTACGTTGCGTCTGACCAGGTCCAGGGAGGGAACACAGGCCCGTCTAAGAAGCAGCAGGGTCCATGCACGACTAGACAGGGAATGATGTCATTTCCCCCCTCTTTTTTTTTATTTATCTGGCCGTCCGTTGTTTACGAGGAATCGCAAAAGCCCCTTTGAAGTTTGTCCCGTCGGCTTTGAAAAGATTTAATGATGATTTGATTATGTCGGCCCGGTTCATGAGTGACCGTCGCGTTTCAGTGCTCTGCTGTTGTTGTTGACAACATTCAGGAGACAAAGTGTGCTTCAGTGTGTCGGTGCGCTTCAATGAGACGTTAGTAATACTGCGATTAAACCAGAAAGCTGTAAACAAGTTTGTTTTCCCTAAATGTCCATGTACTATTTTCACATTTTCGTGTGAACGTTTAAAAAGCCCTCTCTGACCCTCTCACTGTCTGCCTTTCCTCCAGGGCCCAGAGCCCAGCTGTTTCTGGACATCGGAGGAGATTCCCCATCTGGCAGCTCCTCCACAGGCCTCCTCCCCCAGGGCACCACCTCCTCCACCCCTAACCACCCCAGGGCCGGGCCTCGCTGCCTGGGCTGAGGAGCCACTATCTGCCCTAAACCCCAAGCAGCCCCCAGAGGCTCCAGCCTCAATCCACCACAGCCAGTGGGAGAGGAAGTGAGGTTAGAGACAAACAAGCGAGAGGGAGACGAGGATGAAATGCAACAGATGTTTTTTTGGACGCCATCCTCTCGTTTAATATCTGTCCCGTCACAGAAGAATTCAGACGGACGCACTTTCCAGACTGACTTCCAGAGCACGTCTCCAGGCGACGCGGGGGCGTTGAATCCTTCCCACAGGGTCACCCCATCCTGCCAGGGGCTGTTCCACCTCTCCTCCCCGTCTGCCCTTGCGGTCTGCAGCGTCAACCACAGCGCGCCCACACCTCGGCCCCCGCCTCAAACACAAATCAACAGCTCACTTCAGTGGCATCGCACTGAAAACCGCCTCGAAACCTCCTCCTTTCGCCTGGCTCCTCCTTCAGCCGTGTGTTCATTTGCCTCCCTCCCTCCCCCTCCTCCCTCCTTATTCACCTAAACCCTCACAGAAGACAAAGGAAGACCTCCCAGGAAAACCCTTTTAAGGTGGAGCGGATCACCAACATCTCTCCTGCTCCACAAACGGTAGGTGAGAGAGAAGTGCTATAAGTCTCAGTGACTCTAACCCTGAGCACAGTCATGCATCTAGAGTAGAGTTGAAACGGTAAAAGGCGGTGGCTGTTGGAACGCCACGCATCCAGACTTCCCAATCAAGGGCTCTGGGATGACTCAGCGGAGAGCGATTCAGAGAGACGCGCTGCGAGGATTCGACACGTCCCCACGACAACTCAAGAATCCAAAACCTGAACTGAAGTTTGACATCGCGACGAGATTTATTGACAAAATGTACAACGTGATACGTTTTGTAATAAATGGCACATCAAAGTGGAAAAGCATCGTTCAGACTTGTAACAGTTGGCAACATGGGTCTAGTGGTCTGTATAGCCGGTTTTAAATGGTTCGGTTCACAACATCAATAGAAATATAACGAAATACTCCAGCTATAAAATAGGCAGAATTTAAACATTTGCTACAAAAAGGCTGATTATCCACACTGCCTAGACCGTTCGGACAGCAATACAAAATTAAGACAATTACTTTATACAAATAATGTGCAAATCAAAGGCTTCTACAAAACGTACAAAATGTTATCGTTACATTGCTTAATGGCTGTACTTATCAGACCAAAGACTTGACAGAGAGACCGAAAGAGTTTTTAAAAAATGCAGTTACTGTCCGTCTGAAATGACATCTTCAAGACGTTTAGAGATGAGCACGTCTCACCATCAGTTAGCATCCAAGAACATTCCAGTCTCGAGAACAGTCAACGGTAAAGGACTTTTTCCCCCCAAATTCATTTAGGCAAGACTGATGGGTTTCAGTGTACAGGTGCTGTGTTGTTATGGGCGACCTACAGGCGTCTGTTGGTGTGCTGTCCTTTGGCAAAGCATCAGTTGGGTGGTGTAGAGATCTTCAGTCGGGTTCAACATCGCTCTCCACGTGAACGAGCCGTCGGTAACATTGGTGCAGCAAGTTCAGAAGATCGACGTTTTCAAACGTCTGAGGCCACTGGAGAGATTAACAGCCCAGACGGCCAATGATCAACAGGAATTTCGGAACTCTACATAACTTCAACGTAAACCCTGAGACAGAGACATCAAAATAAACACATGGTACCAAAACAGATTCAGAAACATATTTAAAGAGAGAGAGGAGAGGAAAAAAATAGTAAAAATATGCATCTTCAATCGTGGTTCACATTCTGAGCCGACCAAGTTAAGTTGAGGAAGAAGATACAAA
>BROE01000028.1:7275779-7313431 GCA_036571765.1 Plecoglossus altivelis
TCAAGACGTTTAGAGAATAGCAACGTCTCAGCCATCAGTTAGCATCCCAAGAGCATTCCATCTCGGAGAAACAGTCAACGGTAAAATGGACTTTTTCCCCCCAAATTCATTTAGTAGCAAGAGCTGATGGGTTTCAAGTGTACAGGTGCTCGTGTTGTTAATGGGCGACGCTATCAGGCGTCTGTTGGTGTGTGGCTGTCCTTTGGCAAAGCATCCGTTGGGGGTGTAGAGATCTTCATTCGGTTCAACATCGCTCTGCCACGTAAACGAGCCGTCGGGTAACCATTGTGCAAGCAAGCTTCAGAAGATCGACGTTTTCAAAGTCTGAGCACTGGAGAGATAAACAGCCCCCGACGCCAATGTGATCAACAGGAATTTCGAAACTGCTGAACATAACTTCCAACCGTAAACCACTGAGACAGAAGACATCAAAAATAAACAATGGTACCAAAACAAGATCAGAAACATATTTAAAGAGATAGAGAGAGGAAAAAATAGTAAAAAATATGCCATCTTCAAATCGTGGTCACATTCTGGCGCGACCAGTCAGTTGAGGAAGAAGATACAAATTTAGTTGACCAAAATTGAGGGAAGCTGGAGTCCAAGTCTAAATATACCAGGAAGATTGTTCTGTGCACTAAAATCATGCACTTCCCAGAATGAACTCTCCTGACTCCACGCTAGAGAAGACATTTCTCTGAAGTTCCTCTTCAGCACCTGAGCAGCACAGCAATGCCTCCATACAGGCAGGGTGTGGAACCAGCCAACCAGACATAAACCAGCCGGCCAGGCCCATGACCCAGCGGCCCAAACCAGTCCGTCAGAGTCTGGACTTCCCCTTCTGGGGTCGATATAAGGAGTTCTACTGACTGGCTTCCTGGTTCTGGTGGACAGGCCCGGACCAGAACTTCCAGTGCCTGGGGCAGTTGCCTTGGTAACGAGACTTGAAAGAGAAGGTTCCTCTGAGATAGCCGTCTAAGACTGGCCAGACGTTCCAGCGTCTCTCTTCCTGCATCTCTCTCTGAGCAGTTCATCCAGGCATGATGGTGCGGTTCAGACCAGTCTCTACATGGGGGTGGTTAGACACGCTAGGAAACCGATCAGGTGGGTAGAACCAGGGCCAGACCAAGGTGAGCTCCCACAGTCTTCCTCCTCGACAGCGGGTTATTGTTGTGGCACTCTGATGCATGTCTGTCCTTGAGTCCAGTTGGGGGAGACGAGATAACTCCCCCTCCCCCCCCCCCCTCCCGGCATTCTGCAGACTCCGAAGAGAGACGCACGCCTGCATTCCAGACACAGTCGCCGCCGATCTGGGGGGAAAAAGAGAGAAACGTTAGTTAGGCATGTCGAAAAACTCATGAAGCCTCTGCACGCTGTCTACGGAGTGACCACATGACTCGAGATTTCTCTGTAGAAGAATGCAGTCATGAGTAGCTTATCCATGTCCATATTACAAGGCTTATGGACATACCATTAGCAAGGCATAATGACGGGGAACTATTCACATCAAATCCTCCCAACAATTTCGGATTAAGCCCTCTGGGTTGGGACCATGAGACATTTCTACATTGAGAAATACATACACTGAAATGTATAATCTACTACACACACACACACACACTTTTATATTGGTCTCCATATGTTTTTATACGGCAGAACATTTCAATTCAGTGATACCGGAGACATGGTTGCTGCACACGTTCCTGTGTTTTGTTCCCTCAGAGATATTCAAGTTCTTTATTCAGATGGAACATTCTGGAAGCTGTTAAGGGAGGGGGGACCGTGAAATACTCTGAATTAGCATTTTGGAGATAATGCCTCTGTGATTTAAGAGCTTTTCCTGCCAAAATGGTGTGTTTATGAGAGCGCTGGTGAAAGAGAAAGAAAGAGAGAGAGAGAGAGGGAGAGAGAGAGCGAGAGAGAGAGAGCGAGAGGGAGAGAGAGAGAGAGCGAGCATGTGTGAGCGTCTGGATGTGTGTGGCCTCTCTTTATAAAGACACTCAGAAATGTCAGTTAGACCCTGCTGGGGGCTGTTTAGAAAGCTTGATGAGAGTTCATTAGCATAGCTGCCGGCAGCAGCTTGTAGAAGAGGCTCTTCAGATCCACCTGCCACACGCAGACGACACGGACGTCAGCGTCCTAAACAATACACCGCACCGTACAGTACGCTTGGGAAACACGCAGACAAAAGAATCTCCAAAACGCAGACCGTTAGTTTTCAATAGAACAACAAACAATAGACTCCAGACACAGTGAAGTACAGCAGGGCCACTCGGAGGGAACAGTAGGCCCACAACAGGGACAACACACACACACACACACGGTGTAAGTATGTACTGTATGTGCGTGTCATGGGACGTGTTTTTCTGCCGTTTGTAATCTCTGCTGTGTGGCCATCTGAAGTGGCTGACTACCATCGCTGCTGCTGGCTCCTGTCACAGTCACACTCCCGTTACTGCTCTCCATTACAGGAGTCTTCACGTTGCACAACACCAGACCTCACAGCCTGGCCTTACTGGGACAACACACACACACACACACACACACACACACACACACACACACACACATTTCAGACAGCAGAGTCACACCTTCAACCTGAACTGCTCATTAGAGACAGGAAGAAAAAAAAAATTATACCCACAAGGCACCACACCAAGGCTAAGCTCCTGTCCCTTGTGTCCAACAAACCCCTTCTAACTAGCAAGCAGGGTCAATGACTATACTGGCATCAATCACACGACAGACAGCCTCTTATCTCCCCCAGCCTCTGAATGGACACAAGAGGAAGCCATCTCCAACAGCCCGCAGCCAATTATTAGACGTCTCTTCATCAGCTGTGGTCGCTTCCAACTCGGACTACAACAACACGGTTCTTCAGAGCCAGATTGCGACACAAAAGGCCGCTGTGCCCGAACAAGCCCCCCCCCCCCCCCTTCCGAGGGCGCAAACTGACGCAATCCAGATGAATGACCCCGGCGTCGCCTGCACGCGCTCGCTGAAAAGGCCCCCCCCCCTTTAGTCACGGCGGCTGATGCGTTTTTAAAAACAGTTAATCGAGTTATGTTCCCCGGGTGATTATTCAACGGTGTAGAAGAGCCCTTTTTTCCGTTTTACCTCTTTTGTGTTGGCAACACGTAGCCAAAAGAGCAGTAAAAACTCTATTAAGTTTATGCTAATGAGACTCCACCGAGGCCCAGAACAGGGCAGATTGATGACTCTGGAGACCGCAAAGCACGTGCTCGCCCCCTGTGTGTGTGCAGAGTACACAGATGCTACTATAAAAGGCTCACCGAGTGTGTGTGTTCCTGGTGGTCTCAGAGGGCAGGCATTAATAAAACATTAGTATTGAGTGGCGAGCCTCTTTCACCCCTTCCGCTCCACCCCCCCCAAGCCCCCACCCATAACCCCCCCCCCCCCCTGCCTCGCCTCTCCCGAACTGACATCAGCTGTCTGTGGAGACACACTGAAACCCTGCCTGCCCAGGTGGGACCAAGCACAGAGGAGAGGTCAGGACAAGGTGGTGACAACTAGCCTGGCTCTTAAGACTGCTCGCTGAGTTCTCTCTCTCTCTATCTCTCTCTCTCTCTCACGCACCCGGCCACAAAATTCAGTCTACCACAAACCAGCATTTACAACTCATTAGTAATGGAGGTCGATGACACACCCTCATTCCTCCTTAAATTAGAATGAGGATGGCTGGCTTTTTAAAGGAGAGTCATGCCAGCTATGCAACGCCTGTATGTACACGTGCGCGCGTGTGTGTGTAAGTGAGAGAGAGTGCGTGAGCATATGTGTGTGTGTGTGTGTGTCAACGCTGCAAGAGAATAACCGTGGTGGTGGTTTCACACTCAATGCAAAACATATAAAATACCCCCACCACCACCACCACCCACACCCCCACCCGCAGCAGCAGCAGCAGCTGACCCGGTTTCAGACTCGCCGCTCCAAAAGATAAAACACACAGCCCCACACGGGCTTCCCAGAGCGCTTGTCTCTCTGTGACCCAAGTTGACAGCCTTGGGAGCAGCAGAAATATTTTTAGTTGGCGCTCTTAAGCTGCCAAACACTGCAGAATACGGCCTCTACTTCTCTCTCTCTCTCTCCCTTTCTGTCTCATCATAGGCCAACTTCTCTCTCTCTCTCTCACTCTCTCTCTCCTGTTGTTCTCGCCATCTCTCGCTTCATTTCTCTTTGTGTTCCTCAACCTCCCATCCCTCTCTGGCCACCCCTCCTCCTGCTGTTCCCTGGCATGACCCGGAGACCCGCAGAAAGGTCTGACCGCTCCAGCGCCAAGCTGAGATCCACGCTGGTACAGCAAGCTTGCCAGTAACCCGAGTCTTTTTCCATGATCCAGACTGTCATTAAAACGTAAAGGCCAGAGGAGAGTAGCAGCAAACTGAAGTCTGTGGGCTTCGGAAAGGCTTGGGTGACTAGATGTCTCAGCCCAGCCAACCAGCCAGCCTGTCTGTCTCTCTCTCCCTCTCTCCAGTCCGCCTGTATCTTCCTCTCTCGCTCTCTCTCTCCAGTCCGCCTGTATCTCCCTCTCTCGCTCTCTCTCTCCAGTCCGCCTGTATCTCCCTCTCTCGCTCTCTCCCGACCGCCTGTATCTCCCTCTCCATCCAGCTCTCCACCAGCTGTTTGTGTGAGGCCTGTCTGGGCTGCAGTAGTCTTTCCTACTCCCACAACAAACCAAGTTAGACAACATGCTCTAAATGGTAAAAAAAGGCTTCTCTTAAATCAGGACCTCCGTTTCCCCTGAGGGAAAGGCTGTGCATCAGGGTGGGTTCGATCGAGCGTGGTTAGGCACTAGCGACAGGACAGGAGATGGATGCCGGTCCCAGATCGGAGGTTTGTTTGCACGGAGGAACGACTAGGTAGGTCCGGCACTTAGGGTTCTAGCTTGACAACATCCATTTCCCTGGGAGGACACAGGCCCTTCTGCGTACGCACGCATCCATCTCCTCCTCTGGGACCTGTTTTGTTACCCAATGTACGGGAGTGCAAGAGAATGAGCAAAAACAGCATCTCCCAGCAGCAGCAGATGCAGTCGACCCGTCGGGAGACTTAAGGCCTGTCAGCTGACAACACGCGCCGCAAATCATGTTTCTCAATCCAGCTCCCTGACAGTACAGACCCGCTCCCACACAGATCCAAACAGGCCTACACTCATGAAATCTGAACTGGCTTCACGGTCAAGTCTGTGCAACATCCCCCTCACCCCCTCCTCACCCCCCAGGCCTGTCCTGGAGGAGACTGTGTCTCAGCACTTATCAGTGTGAGGGTGACAGAACTGGGAGATTAGACACCTGTTGCTTCCTGGAGGTATCTACCCTGAGGCCTGATAGCACAACTGGATCTTCTGCAGAAACCAGCCAGCCAACCACCCAGGCAGGCAGGCAGGCTGGCAGCCAGCAAGGCCTTCAGTTCAGCAACCTTGCCAGCCAGCTAAGCCAGCCAAGCCAACCAAACCAGCAAGCATACCAATCTAGTCAGTTACCCAGCAAACGAAACCAACCAACCAGCCAGCCTGTCTGCCAACCAACCAACCAACCAACCAGCAAACCAAACCAGCCAGCCAGGTAATCAGCCAGCCAGCTGAGCTAAGCTGCCTGCCTGTCCTGCAAGTACAGACCTGATCCCTGTCTTCCTGTTTGGGGGCAGCTCTGTAATTACCCCCCCGACATTCCTCAAGCTACGCTAGTCGGCCCCAAGCGCTCGCTCTGTTTATCCAACACCCGGCAGACGCCATAAGATAATGTGTAACCGTAACCGCTGGCAACCATGACAACAGTCAGGGGATTTAAGTGTCCAGCTCCAGCGGAGCACAACGGACCTCGGCGGTTAAGGAGAGCCAACCAAAATGCTGACTCTTTGTACATAATCATATATTCATTCAGCAGATGATTTTATTCAGAGAGACATCCAGTACCAGGAGAGATTTGAACCTGGGACAAAACGCTGTGACCGCTGAGCTACATCGTCCCTGTGAGCTGAGCTGTGCCCAGCCTGTGCCCAGCCTGTGCCCAGCCTGTGCCCAGCCTGTGCCCAGCCTGTGCCCAGCCTGTGCCCAGCCTGTGCCCAGCCTGTACCCTTTCCTCACAGCACATGGAGATCCATTCCAGTCATCCATGTGTGGGTGGATTCTTAGAGAACATGAATCAGGAGCGAGATCTCAGCTGCTTGTCAAACGGGTCTACAGAACATCCCTACGGTGTGCAGGGGACGGAACCGGCTGCTGACCAATAGTAGCTCCTCCACTTTAATATCCATCCTCTGAGCCGGGCCTTTGTAGGGAACACAATGGCCCCCGAAGCTGGATACAGCCTGTCTCTCCTGTCTGTGATTAATGACACAGCTGGGAGGGTTCAAAAAGGGACTCATGTGGTTCTCACATTCTCCACTCGCCTGTTTCACTACCTCCGTGGCTCATGAGATATGCATAAGGGCTGAGCTTCTGACTAAAATCAAAAGAGGAATATATTAACCCCCCCTACCCCTCCCCCAACAGACCAGATAGGACCAGAGGAGACCAGAGGTGACTTGACTGAACTCACCGATGAGCGCTAGTATCTCTGCTGGGTCTCTAGGCTGAGAGGTACTTCCAGGTGCTGACGAAGGCAGTGGGGATGAGGGAGTAGGGAACGCTGGTCACACTGTCCCAGGTGTCGGTCGAAGGGTCGTAACAGTCCAGGGTCTTGCACCTCTGCGCCCCAAAGTAACCCCCGACAACGTACAGGCGGTTTCCGGAAGCTACCGCGTGGCAGCTGATCCTCTTCGCCGTCACGTCGCCGAACTTGGACCACTGGTACGTCTCGCTGTTGAAGCGGTAGGCCGAGCTGGCGGAGAATTCCGTGTCGCCGCCGATCACGACCACGTGGTTCCCCACGACCGCCGCGGCCGTGTAGCGCCACAGCTGCGGGCAGGACGCCGGCACGGTCCAGCGGTTCTGGCCCGGGTCGTAGCACTGCACCTTGGGGAGCTTGTCTCTGTTGACGCTGGTGCCTCCGAAGGCAAACAGCTTGTTCTTGGCGCCGACCACCGCGGCGTTGCTAACGCCCTCTCGGAGAGGAGCGACCAGCGTCCACTTGTTGGTCTGGGGGTCGTACTGCTCCACCTGTTTGAGAGACACAGACGGGGATGCTGGGAAGGACCCGGCCAGGGAGGTGTGGCCTCCCACCACGTACAGGACGTGGTCCAGTTCGGCGGCCCCATGTCCGAAGCGAGCGACCAGCATGGGCGCGGCTTTGGACCACTCGTCGTGCAGCGTGTCGTACACCCACACGTCTTTGGAGGCTCCGTTCTCGGAGCCCCGCCCCCCCGTCACGTAGACCTTGCAGCCGATGGCACAGGCGCTGCACTCCTTGCGCGGGCTGGGGATGTCCGTCTTGGGGGTGATCTCCTTGGTCTTGTGGTCGATCATGTACACCTTGTCGCACATGAAGGTCTGCCCGCCCAGGAGGAGCAGAGCCTGGTTCACCTTGCGAGGCCGCGCGCAGAAGCCCGTGACGATGCCGTCGTTCTGCAGAAGCCTCATCTTGCAGCGCACGGCGTCCTCCACGATCTCCCGGCCCACCTTGTGGCCCATGACCAGCTCCTCGGACGCCACGTTCTTCAGAAGGTAGCTCTCGGGCAGCAGCGCCAAGCGCACGCAGCGCAGGAGCTCCGGGAGGTCGGCGCTCCTCCTCTCGCCGTCCGCCTTCACCCAGTCGATCACGGCCTCGTACGCCAGGCTCTCGTCCTCCACCTCCAGCTCCTCGCTGAAGATCAGCTCCTGGAGCTTGTCCTTGGGCAGGTTGAGGAAGTCCTCCGTCCCGTGGAGGGCGGCGAAGTTGGCCAGACACATCCTCCAGGAGAGCTCGTAGAGACGCTGGCACTGGTGGGCGTCCGACAGCAGCATCATGCCCAGGCAGTTGGACGGGTGCAGGTTCTTCTCCAGGAAGTCGGCTGAGGCGTCGCGGATGTCGTGGAACTGGAGCATGTCGCCCGCTTCCAGCAGCGACTCGGCGTTCTCCTCGTTGATGATGACGCGGGCCGAGTAGGCGTAGTCCAGCAGCAGCTCCAGGACCTCCGGGTGGAGCGAGTCGTGGAAGTTGACCTCGGCGTCGCGGCTCTCCCGCAGGCCGCCGTTGAACATGGCCTCGAAGTAGCGGCTGCAGGAGGCCAGCACGGCGCGGTGGCAGGGGAAAGAGCGGTTGCCGGCGCGCAGGACCACGTCGGTGAAGACGCGGCGCTTGCGGAGCAGGTTGAGCTGCGTCAGGAGGCTGTCTGCGTGGGACGTCTTGTGGAAGAGGTGGATGTTCATGGAGCCGGAGCTGGAACGGGACTTGCGGTTCTCGTGGTTGCTCACAGACATCCTAGGACCTTTGCAAAATCCAAAAACAATGAATTATTCATATGAGCCGAGCACATTTTAGCGGTTGGCACAATGGGTGGCTTGTGTGATGTAATTGCAGAGAACCAGAACGGAAAAGCTGCAACGGTAGTTTGTTGCAGCTATTAAAGTCGGAGTTGTACTTCCGGTGAAAAGCAAACCATGAAATATGAATGTTAGTATTATCTAACGTGTCAATGATTAACTCAATACGGTTGTGATCCTGAATTACTTGAAAACAGACCAACCAGCTATAAACGTTGAATCTTATCAGAAGGATAGGTGAAACAGGAAATGGACTTCGGACTTGAGCAGAGATGAAAGAAGACCTGATAAGCACTGTTCCAGTAACAAGCGCTGATGTTATGTACACAGTCGTACACTCTGACAGGTCATTTCTCAAATGAAATTGCTCCTTTAAAAAAAAAAAATCGAGAAGACAGCTGATTTCAAACCGCATAAGCGGTTCATTTCAGTGATTGATGGTGATGAATGTGAAAGCACCTGGGTATGTACAGAACAGCCCTTCCTCGACCTTTATCCGCATTTCCCATTTATGAATCACTCTGTGAAACTTGGACTTGGCTAGCGCTCGTTCGAAGGCGCCTGAAGCAAAGCTTTGATGATCCAGAATAAAACCTGACACCTCCCCGAACAAGTGCTTGAAGGCAACATTATGCACAGAAGAAAATGTGCAAGACAGATGAAGGGAGTTTGACGTGCATTTGATTAACTACTAATCGAATGACAAATCTAACTCTGCCGCATAACTTCATACCTCTCTTCCTATAAAAACATTTGATGGGTACATACATTTGAAGTACGTTTGACAATGTGACTTGTACAAGTACGACTGAAATAAAACAAAATAAACTCAATAACAGTGGAACTATAAAAACGGTAAATAAATAAATAAATAAAAAGTTGAACGCATGTATCAATTATAATTTACGGGTTAAGACAAGAAGACTGAAATGTGAGACTTCCGAGAGGGGATCGCAACACGACAAGGCGTGAAATCTAATTCGTTCGGTGCAGTAAATGTAAACCGTGTCAAGCATGCTTAGGCTCAGTTTTCTCCCGAACTTAGCCTGGCAAACATTCATCGCAACAATCGCAAGGGCTGGATCAAAGGATCGGATGTAAGCCTCAACTAGTAACATTTTTGGAAGCATCGAAGCAAGTATCTTTGTGATTGATAGCCTTCTAAATCACCATCGTCCTTACCTTAATCGTTGTCAACCAGCGTAGCAAAGCGGAAACCCGATAAGTCACCGATGGATGGAATTCCAACTTCTGCAGCAGCAGTTTTGTTCACACTGTCGCTAAAATAACTTTCATCTGAAGGGAACCAAATTCAAACGGTCTTCGAAATCTTATCATGCTCGAAAATGGATGACCCATCTGTTTCGTTCGCGTTGATATCGATCTGACGGTAAAGGCGAATATTCGCAAAGTTCTTCGCAAGGCATCCAGTTGCCAAAGTCGTTCTTGGAGCGTGGTGGAAGAGTGAATACGGTGCGCGCTACTCCGTGCAGTCTTGCTCGGGCTCGCTCCTCCTACTCAGCCGTGTTCCTGTGCAGTCGTGTCCAATAGTGTCTTAGGGGGGTGGAGGAGGGGAGGAGGGGGGCGATATGAGCAATTAGCGTGATTAAGCTTGGGGCCATGCATCTTTAAAAAAAAATGTATCGGGCATAGACAAAGACAAATCCTTGTGCATATTTGAGTTGAAGTCAGCGCAGTATGTGTAGGCTTATCCTCTGAGTCCTCCGTACACATGCTAGACTATCCTATTGTTATCTGGATACAATCCCTCTATGCTTGTTGCATGCGGGCTTATTATGTTGCGCGAGATGAGTGGGTTTCGTCTTGGTATACCAAAGGTGTTGCTATAATGTTCCAAACTACACTGTACTAAACCCTGAACTCTAAAATCAGTGGTCGTTCACACAGTAAGTCACAAGCACCAGCTGATGCAGAACAGTTACTGCGTCAAATCTCATACAAAGTGATTGGGTCAGAAAAAAGTCGTATTTCTTGGGGAATATGCGATACTAATGAGTGCCATGTACTCAAAATTGTGATAAATTAGTTTTCATGAACAATGTCTTGGACTCCGGTCGCTCTTCGTCAATGGTAATAGGCGTGGCGCCATCTAGTGTTAAAGAAGGGGACGTACATGCCAAATGGTTCCAACATCAAGAACGGGACATGCATTTGTTGTGTGACTTTTACTTTGAAAGTTGTAGAAAACATGATGACGGAAGTTCGTTTTACCACAGATAACTATTAATGGTTGAGGGCTGTGCAAAGGTGGCTGTAACATAAAATGTTTGGACTTTAGACTCCTTAAATTGACATGTGCTGCGCATTGGGCGTTGCTAATGCGGGTTTAGGGTTATAGCTCAACAAGTTACTTGTTCTTGCGGCCAGTAACCATGGCGTCTCGTATTAGATCTGTCAGTGGTGGACCACTCGTTTTGGATGGAGGGCTGGCAACGGAGCTGGAAGCAACAGGTTTGAAATTGCAGGTATGGTGTCTAAAAAGATTACCTATATCTGACTACTGTAATCATTTCGGATTCATTCGTTGTACCTTGGATTAACGGACTTAATGTGCAATGCAAGACGGGCAATTTACATCATTCTGCATGTGGTTTTTATATAGGGGGATCCTTTATGGAGTGCAAGAATATTGCATACTGACCCGCAGGCTGTAAAAGATGCTCATTCAAGGTACATTTAAAACTAAACCTTAACGAACGATTATTATTTCAATTTGAAAACACCTGACTGCAAATTAACATTTGAATCTGTTCACCACGTTTTATATTCTACCTGAAGCGATACGCACAAACAAATTTATTTTCTTTCTCTTTTCTTATTTAGATTCCTCTGCAGTGGAGCCGACGTTATCACCACTGCCACGTACCAAGCTAGCATACAGGGGTTTATCACTCACCTGGGCATGAACTCTGAACAGGCTAAGGAACTGCTCTCTTCAGGAGTACGTCTGGCCAGAGAGGCGGTGCACCAGTTCACCACAGACAACCCTTCACCTGGTGAGCTTCACTGCACTGCACACTTCCTTCCTCACCACTGTAGAAGCCCAGTTCTCTGCGCCACCAAAGCCGTTTTAGGGTGCCCAGGCTGCAACGCCAGCATGGGACAAACGTTTCTTAGAACCGTTTCCTAACTACCCGTGCGCTGCGTCTAAGTATTGGTTGGGGCGTTTCTACGGTACGCTGTGACTCTGCAGCTGCTAGTGCAGGAGGCTGGCTGAAAGTCAAGGAGAGAGTCTGGGTGGACCCGGAGCGGGGGGGTCAACGATGGCCGACGTTCCGGTTTGTCTCCTCAGAGCGGCAAGTTCCTCTGGTGGCAGGTTCAGTCGGACCGTACGGCGCTTGTCTCCACGACGGTTCTGAGTACACAGGATTTTACGCGAAGGAGATGAGTGTTGAGGTGAGCAGCTGGAACACAGTAACACATCGATGTTACAATATGAGACTCACCCAAAGGTGATGAAGAGTACTTACCCCCCACCCCCCACCCTCTCCCCCCCTCCCAGGAGCTGAAATCTTGGCATCGGCCTCAGATTCAGTGCCTGGTTGAGGCGGGGGCCGACCTGGTCGCCATGGAAACCATCCCAAGCGTCAAAGAGGCCGAGGCTCTGGTGGAGCTTCTCCGAGAGTTTCCCAATGCCGCGGCCTGGCTCGCGTTCTCCTGTAAGGTACTTGCCTCCGCTGTTATAAGTTACCAAAGACGAGAGACATGGCTGATTTTCTATCAAATGGCATTCACACGCGTTACTGGTTCCTTCAGGACGAGAGGTGCGTGTCCGACGGCAGACCGTTTACAGAGGCTGTCCAGGCGGCCAGCAGGTCCAGGCAGGTGGTGGGTGTGGGGGTGAACTGCTGCCCTCCTGGCCTGGTCACACCCCTGCTGACCTCTGCTGCGACCCAGAAGACCCCAGACTTTAGCTGGGTGGCCTATCCCAACAGTGGGGAGGGCTGGGATGTGGAGTCTGGGTGAGGCTGACAAAAATGATCGAATCTCCCATCACATGCCTGACAATAGTGGATATCAGCCTTTGTCTACCCTGGTCGTCTGCAGCCTCTGGCCTGCATGGTTTGGATGGGTCCCTCTTCCAACATACCTGATTCAAACGAAAGCTCACGATAACGCTTCGTAGGAGCCTGATAAAGGCCCCAGTCATTTGAATCAAGCTGTGTTAGAGGAGGGAACCATCCAAACCACACAGGCTAGAGGGTCCAGATGACCAGGGTAGTCAAAGGCTGCTGTAGATAGAACATCAATGTTCATCAGAACTTGATCCGATTCCCATCTCAAGGTGGAGGCCTTCGGAAAACATCGTCCCCATCGCAGAGCTGTGCGTGGAGTGGATGACCCAGGGAGCGTCACTCATCGGTAAGCCAGGCATGGATGTAAACACGTCCATCCATCGATACTCCTTTATCTTCTCTGGCAGAACTGGGCTGTGAGCAGGGGGAGACAGGGCAGGACACCAAAGCCTTCAGGACTCCTCCTTGTTTACTGACCGTGTCCTGTGATTGGCTCTTCCACAGGAGGGTGTTGTCGTATTCGTCCGGCCCAAATAGCGGAGTTGCGTCAACAGCTCCACAGAGACCTGGAGACTCGCAGGGCGGCGCGGCGCGATTAAACCAATCTGGAATAAAACAGGCTGTAAACTCCATACAGACAGGCACCATCTTGTTCACAGCTATATATTTGACATTTGTATCGGAATGCAAAGTTCCAACAGGCTGTTAAGGATATGATAGTAATATAAATGCATTTATAGTAATACGTCGTCAATAAAGAATAACAAGGATTCACAAACGTATAGAAATCGTCATTTATTTATAAAACAAAAAAGAAGGCTCAACTATGGTAGATTCACTGGAAAGCCACATTTACAGCAGATCTGGGGCCAGTCAGCCAGCCAGAGAGGATTACAGTGGGGAGAGAAACCAAGTACTCAGGCAAGCATGTTATCCTCCTATTCCTGCATCCCGACAAGGTCCAATACACCAACATATAGAAATACATGACATAGATCCTATCATCCTGACCTCTTACTGGATGTTTGTGTACAAACATAGCATTCTGGTTCTCTTTCAGTGTTCTAGAACAGATTGTCTCGGTATTGCACACCCCCAGGGTTCCCAAAAAGGGCCAACACTTAATGTCGGCCGCTCACAGTCATTGGTTTGAAAGAAGTTCCTTTTCTTTTTTAAGTCACTGTACTGAAGGTTTGTCACGTTTTTCAAACACGCCTTTGACTTATGTTTCCTAAACAGTTATGAATTAGGAGAGTTCTACTTCCTCTGACGTATACGCGACAATGTCAGACATTGAGATTAATAGTGGTTTTCTAAACACTACTGAATGATTAAAAGCAATACACTCTATAAGGATTTATGAAGTGCATGGCACTATATCAGTGCGTTCTATCTTGCCCTAGATAACCACCCACTAGATCCATGTGCAGATTAATCAAGCCTCGAAGGCTCTAGGAATGCAACGCAAGGTTACAATAAGACCTTTCCCCTATTAGTGGTTTACACCATGATGTGGTAGCACGTCTGGAACCTCTTGATCTACGAAGCGACTCAGCGTGGGAGACCCGGCAACCATCCGTGACAGCCCCGACATCCGACCCGCCATCAGTCGGTGATGTCTTCCTCCAGGTCGCTCTCCGGAGAGCTCCTGTGCCGATACTCGGTCGTGTTGGACAGGCGCTTCCACGCCACGTCCTTCTGGTTCCCCATGCTGTGGGAGCGCCCCAGGCAGGACAGGTGCCTGGCCGAGGGCTTCTCCTCCGAGCCCTGCGAGGTGCTTCCCTGAGCCCTGTCGCCGCCCTGGTGGTGGAGGTCGTGACGCAGGTTCTCCAGGTTCAGAGCCCAGGGTCCTAACTTCTGCCAGTTCACCCTCTGAAAGGCCATGAGGCAGTGCAGGTTCCCTCCGATCTGCCAGAAAGGGGCGTGGTTCTATCGGCATGACAACGCTCAAACAACAACAAATGACAACCTTCAAGCCCCCACATACAGTCCTTGAAGTGTTTTTCAAGTGAACTTATACCTTTTTGGTTTTGCGACACTGTATTCCCCTCTCAGTGTGTCGGATGTCCAGGTACTCTGGGTTTTGTGTGTTGAGATCTGTGACGATATCAGCCCATCTAAAACAGCCAGAAGAAGAACTGCAGTTAAGAGAAATCCCCCTGCTGTCTAAAATGTTGAATTCAAACGTGGACGTTTGGTCTCCAACCTACTTTTTACAGTGAATAGCTGGGTGCTTCTTGCTTGGTTCCCCAATGAGAATCCAGTGCTCTGTTTCATTCACTGGCAGCGGCCCCCTGGGAAAAGAGGAAACATATTTAGCCTTTTTAAAACAAGAAACACACTAGCATTTCTTCATTAGCAGGCCGATCAACGACGAGAACTTGCTTGTACGCCTTGGCTGCTTTGAGTGGCGTAGCCTCAAAGCCGACCGGACAGAAGTAGTGGTTCTGGCAGTGGTAAATGTAGGCCATGGATTCATCCTTGAGTCCCTGGGTCAGCTTCAACAGCGCTCCCTCCGCTTCAACAACAACAACACGCTGGTTAGTCCCACCTTCCCTTCCAGACGGATAGAGAGAGCCGAGGTTGCTTTGCCGCCTGCCTGCTCACCTGTTTCCCCAGCAGTCTTGTGTTTCCCGTGCGGCTTGTACAGAATGTAAGAACACCCGCGGACTCGGAAGTTGTCGTTGATCTGCCTGAACCATCTGTTTGAAAAGAAAACAAGCCATATAAAAGCCCACGTTGGGACATTGTATCAGGATCTGGCTTCCTGACGGAGCCTGGACGGAGGTTGTGAATCCCTCGATACCTCATCAGAGTAGCGTTTCCTGTGAAGGGGCCAAACTTGATGTCTTCAAAAGGGGGCTGGAACCCTAGAATCTGCAAGGCCTCCTCTTGCGAGATGGGCGGAAGGCTGCAAAACACCCCAAACACAAACGATGATTGTTTTGAAGCCTTTCATGCATTATGAAAGCCGAAACAATCCCAAAATCAATGTGGACACTGGGGAACAGTAAAGGGCCACTCTCCTTGAGTGCTACACATGCAGACACGACAGGATGCTCGCAGCGTTTCACTTGCTACGGACACAGCCCTGCTACCAAGTCGGACACAGCAGGGGTGTTCGCAGTGTTGCTACAGGGACAGGCCACACACCTCCCTGCTCCTAAAGTGCTGTACAGGAAGTTCCAACAGGACACCAGAGAAGAGATCCCACACGAGGTTTTGTACTGGGGGCGGCTGATGCAATACCTGGAGGAGAGACAGATTGCATTTCTATGACGACGCCAACGACTTGGGGATGATTCATACCCGGGGCACAACTACACGACATGGTAACTGTTAGTAACAGTTACCTGGGAACTGTTCTAGTTACAGTGTCATGCGTTGCCATGACAGATGAGTTTCTTGACTCGGGCTGATGCATTACTGTTAGAACAGAATCTTCTGCAGTGCTTCCTACATGCACTGTTTGTACATGGACTTAGGTAAGCTTCTGCTTAAGGATTTAACTATTCCGCGTAAAGGAACCGTAATAACCAAGGTCCGAGTTACCATCTCCTGAGGTCCAGAACCTTCCTCTGCTTGATCTCGTCTGAGGAGGCGTGGACAGGAACATCCTGGAGGTTCCGACTGGGTCTGTCGAGCGACTTCATCTTCTTAGAACCCGATTTCTTGATGTTGCCTAGGAACGACAAGGGACGTATTCGTTCTTCCGAATCACAGTTTGAAATCTTACATAAAAAAAGGTCTTAAGGAGAAGCATGGGTATGGAATCTGACCGAGAACGTTTCCTGATCTCTCCCTGCTCTCAAACTGTCGTCTCGATAAATACAAAGCTGTAAAAAAAAAAGGCCACACAATGAAAAGGCAAAGTGCTGCTGGGTGACTGAACAGACAGATAGATGAGAATCATCCTGCACTGGTGCTCAATCTCTCTGCTCTTTGAGCTGCTCTGCTGTCACACGCATAGTGACGGTAACACAATCAATGACAAAGGGTCAGGTCACCAGCTCTCATATTCCTAGCAGCTCTCGCTTAACACCAGAGTAAGGAACAGCTATACTGTGCAGTCTGTGTTTTGAACGCAGCTCAAGCCACAGTGAATTGAAAAGCGAGGGCTGCTTCGAGACCTTGCTTACTTGTCCTGGTTTTCCGGGTGAGCACCGCGTCAAAGTCTGTAGTGTCGATTTCCCACGCCAAAATGGTTTTCATGTTGCTGCCCGAAGACACATCGTCCATGTCACAGTCCCCGTCCACACCCCCATCCTCACCACCAGCCTGGCTTTTGGAGAAGTCGCCCCCAGAGTTGGCCACCCCACAGGGGGCTCGGCCGTCCGGCTGACCGGGCGGCAGCGCGTCTCTGGAGCTCCCGGAGGGCTGGTACACGGAGGCTGCCTGGTTGAGGAGGGCGTAGTCGGAGCAGACGGTGTAGAACTTCTCCCGGGAGTGAGTGACGGGGCAGGTCCAGGGCAGCTGCAGCTCGGCGCTGGAGGCTCGCCGGGCCCTCAGGGGCTCCCTGCCCAGCGGGCCCAACAGGCTGTGCTCGTCCTCTCTGCTCGCGGAGTGCTGGGGCATCGTGCCCGTGTCGTCGGGCGCTGACTGGTTTGTTTTCTGGTCTTCTGCAGCGTTAGGCATCGAACAGAAAGCTAGGATGTTGAAAGGGAGAATCGCAGCCGGACGTTTTAGGAACGTGTGTTTACTGGCCGTCTACTCTGCAGAGGAGATACAGTGATCAACACAACAAATTGTGTATCATAACCTCCATCCTGTTATGGTATCAATTGTTTAGACATCAAAACGTTTACAGTAAGAAATGATTCAAGATAGCCTACGTGGTAAACAACAGATACTAAAATCATTATCGGTATTAAATCGCACAGTAATTGTCTATTAATAGGAATGTAACGTAAAGCAATATATCCCTCACACTAAGAAACGGATTATGGGCGGTGCACCTTTGCGTCTTTAGAGGAAAGGGTGATACGAAAGCGTTGTCTAGACCACCACTCGACATATTAAAGCTAGCTTGCTAGCCAACCATAGCTAAGCGATGTAACGTAATCGTTTTTGTGACAACCATTACAAAATCTGACCTGTCAGTTCGATGAACACTGACCACTGGACAAGGATGGCATAAGATGTAAAACCATCAAACATTCACGCACGCCAATAATCTAAAGTCTGTCTATGCATGTTACACATACCTTACAATATCCGCTGATATCACATCGATATAGATTGATACTAAATCCTACACATTCAACAAATGTGTGTCCCAAGCATTAAATGGAGATGAGTTGGTTCCTGACGGCTTGCATCTCCTTCCGCTGCACGGCATTGACTGGACTGTACCATTCCGTATAAAGGGGGTGTAAAATATTTCTGTCAAACTCACATCAGGTGTTAAAGGAAAAGTTTTTGAAAATTGTATTCAGATTTTGTAAATGCTTCTCACTTTGTCTTTGCTGTCTACTTGACGCTATAAATTTTTTAAACATGAGTGCTGTACCGGCGTAGTCAATCATTAGAATCTAAACCAAGCAGAGCGTACCCTTGTAGTTATGTAGAGAAAAATTTATGATCGCGGTGTGCTTTCAGCCAGAGCAACGTGCACGACCAAGTCCAGAAGTACAGTAGAATTTCTTCTGTCAGGTGAGAAAACAAACGTAAAAACATATCAAACACAATATTTTCAGTTTTTCAGTGTATGAAGCCTAGGTTGGCAAGTTTATTTGGACCTCCTGTCAGTGGCCAATGATTAATCTATGTGCACGATTTAATTTTACCTAGTAACTTATGTACTCAACTGAAACTTGCCGACAACAGATAAGATACGAATCTCCCTCTCTTCTACCACCTCGAGAGAAAAACAATCAAACAAACAATGAAGAGATTGGTGGTGATCGACACAGATTGTGGCATAGATGACGCCCAGGCGATAATGATGGCTCTGGCTGCCCCGGACGTTCATGTCCTCGGCATCACCTGCTGCTTCGGAAATACAGACGTGGAGAACGTCTGCCAGAACGTGCTCCGCGTGCTTTCAGTCTGTGAACGTTCTCAGGTAAATCAGTGTGAACTGTAAATGAGCCATTAAACAATGACAAAGGCATCTCAGCATATCATACTGGTTGGTTTATTTGGCCAAGTCGTGGTGCTGTACGTGTAATGTAATTCCCCCAGATTCCGGTGTACAAAGGTTCAGCTGGTCCATTGGTTGGGGCCACCGACGCGAGAAAGGACCACTTTGGTACAGACGGGCTAGGGGATGTTTTAGAAGACAGAGATCCGCTATGGAAAGAGAAGATCCAGACAGAGAGCGCTGTCAACGCCTTGATTCGACTAGTGTCTGATAATCAGAAGCAGGTAACGCGAATGCCCCTAATGTGCAAGTTACTCCTCCTGATAAGTTACTTAAGTATGTGGGCGCCCTCTTGTGGAGAAGATGTTAACTGCATTACTTTCTTTGACTTGCATGGTGTTAGGTGTCTCTGATAGCCTTGGGACCACTCACAAATCTGGCTCTTGCAGTCAGACTGGATCCTACATTTCCTGCCAAGCTGAAGGATCTGTTTATAATGGGAGGCAACATGGAAGGTAACCAATAACCAAAATGTTGTACCTGTGGTTGTCTGTGTCTCTGTGTTAGCCCTGCGACTTGCTGGCCCCAGTCCAGGGTGTACCCTGCCTATGGCCCGAAAGCTACTGGGTTAGGCTCCAGTCACCCGTGACCCCTAAATGGGAACAAGCGGCACTGCAATCCCTCCCAGGGATTAGCAGTAGATAATGGATGGGTTGTACCTGTTAGGGTATGATCCTTGTACTTAAGGTCTATGAATCTAGCGTCCGCAAAAGATGTCTACCTCGTTCATCTTCTATGGTACCTGCCTTTTGATCGTTTCATCTCGCAGGGAAAGGAAATGTGAGTCTGTGTGGAGAGTTCAACTTTGTGATGGACCCAGAATCTGCCTACGTCGTGCTGGAAGAGTACCCCTGCCCAACACACATTGCATCATGGGAATATTGCTGCAGAAACAAACTCACGTGGGTAAGATAAACATGTCATATGTCAACACCATATTTCTTCTCAGCCTCACAACTGATTTAGCAAAGGACAAAACATGGCATCATGTGGTCACGTTTGTTTTGAATTGAGAAGGAGTTTTTTGAGGAGCTGGTGAACCAGGATGCCCCTGCTGCACGCTTCATGAAGAAGATCACCTCCAGCTGCTGGGCGTACTCCAGGGAGGCCCTGACGACCAAGAGGGACATCTACTTCGGCCCCGGGTTCGTGTCTTACGACGCCTACGCCGTGGCGGCGTACCTCGACGGCAGCGTGGTCGCGGAGAGCGTGGAGTGCGCCGTCCGCGTGGAGCTGCAGGGGGCGCTGTGCCGTGGGATGATGGCGCTGGATCAGACCGGCACCCTGAAGAAGAGCCATCAGGTGTCTGTGATGAAGACGTGCGACCTTGACAAGTTCAGGAAGCTACTCATGGCCTCTCTCAGGCTACCCTGTAGGAAGTAGCGATGGGTTCAGGAGTAATATTACTCTGTAGGTAGTGATGGGTTCAGGAGTAATATTACCCTCTAGGAAGTAGTGATGGGTTCAGGAGTAATATTACCCTGTAGGAAGTGGAGATGGGTTCAGGAGTAATATTACTCTGTAGGAAGTAGAGATGGGTTCAGGAGTAATATTACTCTGTAGGAAGTAGCGATGGGTTCAGGAGTAATATTACCCTCTAGGAAGTAGTGATGGGTTCAGGAGTAATATTACCCTGTAGGAAGTAGAGATGGGTTCAGGAGTAATATTACCCTGTAGGAAGTAGTGATGGGTTCAGGAGTAATATTACTCTGTAGGAAGTAGTGATGGGTTCAGGAGTAATACTATGGCTTGATTTGAAAGGCTTTCCTTTTGTGGCGAGGGTCATCAACTACAATTGCCTGTAAAAGTATAAATCATACAAAAATCTGTTCCTTTTGCATTACATTTACTTTGTCTTTCTGTTCCGGTCAGATACCATTTTATTTCAACTGGGTGACAAATGTAAGTGATGAACAGTACAAACATGAGTAACACTTGACCTGGAGTCGACATTGATAGGAACTTTACAAAGTCCAGCCTCATCACACAGGAGTGGCAGCTTCCAACTGTGGAGCTGCATAGGTTTCTTATCAGACACCAAACGAATCTCAGTGGGCTGGAATCTGATTAGGGGGTCAATAGTTGTTGGCATTGATCTTGTTTTATAGTAGAAGGGGTGGCTGTTTCACAACCTCCACCTCACTCTGCAGGGACCTGCCCTCCCCGGAGACTTGAAACCTAAAGACCATATCATGAGATGGCTTTAACTTTAACAACGACAAGGTATTTACCGCAGATACTATGAAAGAACATACGATGTCAAATCCCAGTCAAGTGTTACCTCAAACGTAATAAAGTTCATGAATCCCTTTAACATGACCAACTTAATATCAATTCCAACAAAAAGCTTCTTTTTTTTGTCACTTTTAGCAGAACCTAATTTTAAAATAAGTAGCAACACCATGTCTTCCCGATTGGCAGCCAATCGGTCATCTCAACAACAACAACAAAAAACCATCTGGGCTTTAAGCTCGCATCTGTTAAACGACGTCCTGATTATAAAATGGTATTTCTGCTGCCATAATCACTGAAAACAAGTTTTCCTGAATGTTCTTCCTCAACTTTTCAAAATATACGGATGACAGGACTATGTAAAAACAGGACCCAACCTATAAAAACGGAGTGCGTGTGGATCTCCACCTGGTGGCCGTTCAAACGCAGGCCTACAGAACCATGACACTAAAGCTCTCTAGCGGAAGTGCAGCATCACGGGGTACATTGAACCAAGGAACAGCTTCGCATTGTCACCTTTCCAAACCCTCAAGAAGCTTTCATACATATAAAGGTTATTGCTAAAACAAATCCAAATATATATATATATATATATTTTTTTTTTTAAATTTATTTCCTGGCTTTGAATGCAAAGCACCTTTTGCTTAGGGGGAAACCGAACGTGGACTTCACAATCTTTAAGCCGCCGTTTCCGACTGATGGCGGTTCAAAAGAGGGCTCTACGTCCGAGTGAACGGAAGTACCGATTAACCGAGTAACCATGACGACCACATGTCCGTGTTTCGTTGGCTGGGTGTTCTACTGCTCTCTTATTGGTCAGAGTTGCTGGGCCAGGGCTCTGAGCCCCTCCTCCCCTGCGGGGGGCCCCAAAGGCTCCAGGGGATGTTGTAGGTGCGGCTAATCTCGGGAGGGCCAGGGGGGGCCGGCGGGGCTGGGGCACTGCCCAGGTCGGGCAGGGCGGAGGGGGGGCCGGAGGGTGCGGAGAAGGTGTGCAGTGATGGGTCTCTGCTGGTGGACCAGATGGAGCTGCTGTAGGGAGTGGTAGTGGACCAGGGGTTCCTCGTGTCGCCCAAGATGGACTAAACATAACAGAGACGAGTGTTTAGAGAGCTGCCATTGGCATCATCATCATCATCATCTTTTATTAATTTATATTTTATTGCATGTGAACTGTGAGGAGTGGACGTCCAAGTGTGTGTGTGTGTGGGAGGGGGGTCCTACCGCTGTTGGCACCGTAGGTGAGCTGCTTGGCCAGGTGGGTATGGGTTCCCTGCTGGGGACATCCCAGATGGAGGAGGACACGGCGCTGTACTCCGCCCAGCTCTGATGGGGATCCGACGGCTTGGGGAACGACATGCCGCTGAAGACTAAAACAAGCGCACGCAGACAGAACAGGTTAACAAGGGCGTTTAAAGTCACTGGGAGTTTGGGTTTGAATACAGGCTGGATTCGTGGACTGACAGCATTTATTTGGGCGTTTCAGATTCGCACTCAACCATGACAACACAGCGACTGATGATATAACAGATTCTGCCTCCCAAGACTTGACTTCCTCACCTCCTGTCAAGTTGAAGGAGTTGTTGGGTCCAAATGCGGAAAAGGAGTTGTCAGAATTATAACTCGGGCTGTTGGCACTGTCAATGGGACTCCACAACCCAGAGCTGCAAAGAAAAGATCTGATGTAAACTCAACACTACACTATTCCTTTTTAAAATTATGAATATTATTATTATCATACTTATTATTTTTAAATTATTATTATTATGAGCTGAAGCGCAGAATGTATTACCTATCAGAGCTGTCACTCTCTACGGACGTCATGTGACCCAGAGTCTTCACCTGTGGCTCCGACTTCCCCGGGCCAGAGCCACCTGACCACCACACAAACAACAACACAAACATGGATCATACCGTCTGTATGGCACAGCAGCAGAGGGTGTTCAAACAGTGCTGAAGGTAAGGTGAGGTGAAGTGGGATAAGTATGGCTCAGGGATTATAACATTTCACTAGAGACCAGGAGGTTCTCAGTTCAAATCCCCCCCTCCTGCAAGTCTGCTTTGAATAAAAGCATCTGCTAAATACATTTCTACAACATTGTTAGCATTTGAACTGATCAAATGCTATGTAAGGCATGGCGAGGTCAGAGGTGAAATCTGTAGGTCACCTGGACTTCTGTCATATCCGGCGGCAACAGCTGCGAACGTTGGGTTCCCATCCTTCCCTGGGAGGGAAGCAGGGTTACTCATCTTGTTCCCAGGAGCCTTCTTCAAGCTGGTCTCACTGGAACAGAAACGCAAAGAGGACTTCGGTGAGGCGGGGATTGTGGTTTAAGCACGGAAATACATCTAGACTCCAACGTATCTGCATGTTTAACCATCGGTGAGTGACTACTGGTTAGCTAGCCTGTGACAGACAGATGGGTTATCCAATCACCTCTGCGGTACATCCCTTTTCCAAACCGTTTCCAAGGATGACTTCCCAGATGGGCATGTGTGACAGACCATCTAACCAGCCAGGCCAGGGTGTGTGGAGGCTGGATCTGATAGAGGATAGGAGGGTGGTGCGTCAGTACCTGCTGGCGTTGAGCACGCTGCTGTAGGTTCCTCTAGGGACCAGGCTGGGGGAGGAGGGTGGGGAGCACGTCCTGGCCGAGAGGGGCCTCTTGAGGAAGGAGTCTGCATTCATGGTCCGGATGGAGATCTGCTGCAGACTGTCAGCCTCTGCTGATCAAGAGAAGAGCAACACTGGGACTCTACATTCTCCATGTATAATGCTTATTAGAGAGGATCATAAGCTTCTGGTTGTCTGACAGGCTGGTGGTCTACAAATCTAGGTGGCTGGGGGGGGAGAACATTCACGTTCATCCTAAAGTCTGATCCTGGAAGTAGGGGACTAACCCTTCCTATCCTGCAGGGATATGGGGAGGGGGAAAGGGACTCACGATTGCTGGATTTCAGGAGAGGGACGTCCCATTCCGGAGCAGCAAACTCCTTCTCGCCCTCGGAGCTGCTGCTGTGGTGCAGCTCAGGGATGGAACCAGCGGACGGTAACTTCACCAGCGGAGCCGGACGCCCCTCCTCCACCTTCCCACAGTGCACTGCAGCGCAGAGAATGCCACGGCGTCAAAAGATGACAAAGTCAATAAAACATTCAAAACAATGAGTAGGGGTCAGGTGACTCACAGCGTTGTTTCTGCAAGGTCCTTGTTTTGGGGCCACTGGGTGGCCCAGGGTGGACCAGGGCTTTGCAAGCGAAGGTCTTGCGTTGTTTGTTCTCCAGTGGCGTGACGTATGGCAGCTCCAGGGAACTGACAACAGCAAGAGGGTTATGGTGAGCTGAGAGCAAAGTAAAGACCTTGAGGTTATCAGAGGCCTCAAGGAGGCCTGGCTCTTGCTAAGAGGACAAACAAACCTGGACTTGTCAACTTGGGGCTCCTTCTTCGCGTTCGTTTGTTTCTTCATTTGGGGTTTGGCGAGGAAGGACGAGATGTCCTCCTTTTGTTTCTCTGAAGTGACTGTTCTTCCTTTCTTTTTCACTGGCTCCTGAAAAAAAGGGGAGGGTGGAGGTCAAGACCTCGTAATGCGAGTAAAACCAGTTGGTGTGTGTTTACGTCGCGTGCGTCCAACCTCTTTAGTGCTGCTCTCTGTGTCGGGGTTGGAGGTCTCCGTAGTGGTGGAGGAGCTGTCGTCGTTGTCAGCAGGTGGGTCTTTAAGCTCGTCTCCCTGAGTCCTTCCCTTCGCCTTCCTCTCCTTCTCCTCCTTCTTCTTCTGGGCTTTAGTTTTACCCCGCAGTTTCCCTTTGGACTCCGGCACTGCGGGGAAACGCGCACACGCACAAACTCAACAAGAACCATCGGTATCATTTACCTAGAATCTCTGCCTCAGACACAATTCTTTCCCAATCAACTAATCAACAATAATTAATTAATAATGAATTAAGTTACACACTCTCTCCAGCCCGTTCATTCATCTTCCACAGCCCACTTCGATCACCTGCTGTGATCGAGAAGGAAGCAGCTGGACTGTGAGCTCACCTTTGTTTGTCTGTGTGGCCTGAGAGCCCTGTTCCTGCAAGGCCTCCAGTAGCGGAGTCTCCGGGCGCTCCAGGTCGTTGTCCATGGCACCCAGCAGGCTGGAATAGTCTGAGTCGTCCGTGCAGAGAGCCCTGTGCTGGGACAGGGGCGACCCCGTGGAGCCCTGAGCCTGGACCTCCGTGCCCCCTACAACCAGCTGCTTGGAGCTACGAGCCTTCCTGGTGGGTAGCTGGCTGGCTACAGCCCCCCCGGCCCCCTCCTGGCCCGGGGGGTTCCCTCCTCTGATAGGCTGGGAGGAGGAGGAGGCTTGCATAGTGGAACGGCCGAAGCCCATTCTGGTTCTCTGGCTGTCGGGGTCGGGGGGCCCTCGGTTAGCTCCCTGCCGGCCCCCGCCACGCGAGGGCCCCCCTGCCCCATACATGCTCCGTGAGGGGTTCTGCTGTGAGTCGCTGAAATCATTCAAGCTGAAAACATACGAAACAAGGGATGGCGGTCCTGTTTACACGACACAAAAACCCATACAACTGCTTCTTTTTCTCATTTGTGATAGTCATTCATTTCATTAGTGCTCAGTAACACCACCATCTCAACCGCCATTTTCCCTCAACTGCCTTTTTCCCTCCTCTGCAGTCTATGTCTAGTAGGCGCTGTATCTAGACAGCAGTCTTCCTACCAACACTCACTTTGTGTCGCTCTGAATGCGTACGATTTCCCTGAGGTCGAAGGGTCGGCCCGTCTCCACGGGGCAGTTGGACTCCAGAGAGAGGCGCCTTCTGAAGGGCTCCCAGATGCCCTGTGCCTCCAGGTAGGCTGTGGCTATCACCAGCAGGAACATGGAGCTGGGGGAGAGACAAGTCTGGGGTTACCGACAACATACACGCAGGACAGATCCAGGGTTATTCAATCGAAAGGCAGAAGTTGCCGTTGACTCCTATAGATGGTATCAATGAATCTTGGTTGATGCCACTGACAGAAGCGAATGACAGCTGAGGCCTTGGATTTAAATCATTAACCATTGATGGGTACTGGTTGAAAGTTCAAGAGATTCCATATGTTAGGCATGTTAAGACACCATCATCAACAACAAGAATAAAAGGATTTCACATCTTGAGTTGCAAGCCTCTAGACCAGCTACAAAGCCCCTGTTGTAGTTTAGCTAGGTGTGTTACATAGCCTTCATGTAGCAGATTAGCTAGGCTTGCTACGTAGCCTCTACGTAGTATCTTAGCTAGGCGTGCTACATAGTCTCTATGTAGTAGTTAAGCTAAGTGTGCTACGCAACCTCTAAGTAGTGTCTTAGCTAAGCATGCTACATGGCTAAAACTACTACATAGAGGCTAAGTGTGCAACGTATCCTCTATGTAGCTGCCAGGCTAAGTACGTAGCCGCCGCGCTGACCTCATGATGAGGGACACAATGACGTAGAGCTCCAGCTCCCAGCTGGGTCTGGGGAGGCTCTCGGAGCACGCTGCCAGGATGTGGTACGGCAGCGAGGCGTTGAGAACAAACACAAACTCCGAGCCGCCCGCCGTCACAAGCTTCAGCTCCCGGATCACCCGGGAGGAAGTGAAGTCAGGTGTAAACCTGGGAGGGAGAGGAGGGGGGAGTGAGAAGGAAAGGAGAGAGAGATGGGGAAGGGAGAGAGAAGGGGAGAATGGAAGCGGGAGGGGGGAGGAAAGATGGGTGAGGAGGGAAAGGAGGAGAGTGAGCAGGAGAGGGAGAGGGAGAGAGAGAGAGAGAGAGAAGGGGGAAGAGGGTGAGGAGAGAGAGAGGGTGAGGAGAGAGAGGGTGAGGAGAGAGAGGGTGAGGAGAGAGAGGGTGAGGAGAGAGAGAGGGTGAGGAGAGAGAGAGAGAGAGAGAGAGAGGGTGAGGAGAGTGAGAGAGAGAAGGGGGAAGAGGGTGAGGAGAGAGAGTTTGACCAGGTTATTCAGTGCTGGCACGACAGTCTGCACACTCCATTAGTGAATTAGAAACGGAGACCTGAGGAAGGGCGAGGACATACTGCTTTTACTCTGAAACCCTCATTAGTCTGCAATACGGTCACAGAAATCACTTGTTACACTACACTTGCATGGCCCCGCGACCTTTACCCCCACGGAGGCAGGAAATGGTGCGAACACGCGTGTGTCAATCACCCATGTTGCAAGCGATCTTCTCTCATTCAGGGGTTTCGGAGATTGAAGCCAGATCTAGTCGCGCTAGTTTATGAAATCCCTGAAAACCCTGCCGAAGGCCCTTAAAGCTTGCGTAACTAATGCTTGCACTTATTTCAAGTCGGCCAGGAACTTCAGGGAAGTGCAGACATTCGCAGCTTCGCGTACGGACACAGTGCCCGTTTTCTTCACGCGTCTCAATCGCAGTTATTCATCCCCTGGTCCGCAGAGACCCAGGGCTAGCAGCAGCAGCAGGCTCCGGGCCTTCCAAGGCGCGTGTTGGGTGTTTAAAGGTTGAAGTGAAACAAGAGCTGCAAGCGTGTGGGGAGGGGAGGGGAGACAGAGGCCATCTATCCTCTCGCTGCTGGGGCCTCGGACAAGCGGGGCCGGCTGACAGCTAGTATTAATAGACCTCACAGGAGAGACACGCACACACACGACGACACAATGCAAGACACGCACGCAAAGCACACACATCATTGTTGCGATACTTCCTTCCCTGCGCTGGCCTACTTCTGAAACCCCAGCCAGCTGTGGGCACCGCATTTACACCCCCCCCCCCCCCCCCCCCCCCCGCCACTGTGAAAACACCGTTCAGTTTTTATGCCCCACTTACAATATGACAAGGTCTTTAGAAGCGTTTGGCTTAAGTGCAAATTCTTGACAGTTGAGAACTTTGAATCCATATCCTTCGCAGGCTTTTCCGTTGATGTGGGCAGACTGGATGTGGATGGGCAACAGGCCCGTGTTCTCCACCCTGAAGGTTCTTCGCAGGGTGAAGTTGGGCTCCTTGGTTCTGGACTCTGGAATGAAACAAAAGAGGAAACGGCAGCTGGGATTAGAGCCCAGACAATCTGAGGAAGACCTGAACAGGCAAAGCAGTGGAAAAATTCATAAACGTAAATGCAGTTCTGTTAACACTACTACCTACAAACAGTAAATAAATAGGAACCACAGACACACCTAATATGTATCTTGTATATGCATTGCTTTAGTTCCTTCTAGAAGAGCTTATGTATAGTGTGTGATATATGATATATACTGTATCGATGTACCCCCCCCTCTCTCTGGAGCAGAACATTCTTGTTTACATTAGGCATAGAGGGGGAACACTGTGTGCAGTCTGAGGAAGCTGCTCTGCAGGAATCTACTCTCTATGCAGTTTCTGAGGAAGCTGCTCTGGAGGAACCTACTCTCTATGCAGTTTCTGAGGAAGCTGCTCTGGAGGAACCTACTCTCTATGCAGTTTCTGAGGAAGCTGCTCTGCAGGAACCTACTCTCTATGCAGTTTCTGTGGAAGCTGCTCTGGAGGAACCTACTCTCTGTGCAGTCTGTAAGCAGACTGCTCTGGAGGAACCTACTCTCTGTGCAGTCTGTGGAAGCTGCTCTGGAGGAACCTACTCTCTATGCAGTCTGTGGAAGCTGCTCTGGAGGAACCTACTCTCTGTGCAGTCTTTGAGGAGGCCCTCAGTCATCTTGAACCTGAGGGAGCTGCCTGGCCCTGGGGCCTTCCCTGCCACCTTCAGCGTCTCTGTAGCCCCCTGGCCCTGGACCATGATCATATCGATCACCGTCAAGTTGTTCCTGAAAGGCAAAAAGGCATTTGGTTTGTTTACATAAATAGACATTCTGAACGTTCCCCCCTGTGAAGTTTTGAAACAGGTGCAAATTCCCCACAATCGAACAGAACTGGAGTTTAACACTGAGGTTAGCTGTTGGTACTGGTCAGGAGGTGTGTCAAGACTCAGAGGTTACTGAGGGTGAGCTGGTAAACTGTCTGTGTGTGAGTGTGTGTGTGTGTGTGTGTGCGACATACCTGACTATGAGCAGCGAGGACACAGAATGGTTGCTGACAGGCGTGAACCTCAGGTTGAAGGATCGGACCTCGCCAGGCAGCAGGAGCAGGTTGTACACAAAGGGTTTGGAGGAACCTTCCACGAAGCCTGCGCTGCTCTTTAACACTGAGTTCTGACACACACACACACACACACACACACACACACACACACACACACACACACACACACACACACACAGTAAGAATGGTGTTGCCTACAGAATTACTTTTTCAAACAAAATATGATGTCCAAGTTTGAAGTCCAACTGAAACAGAGATAATTCCTACCATGTTTCTGTTGACCTGAAACTCCAGTGTGTTTGTGTCAATGTTGATATTGGACAGTTTCCCTAGTGGGAACCTAGAGGGAACACATGAGAGGTGTTACCAGGGGCGAGGGTGTGTTACCAGGGGCGAGGGTGTGTTACCAGGGGTAACCAGGCTTGAGTCTGGACTACGGAGAAGAACCAAAGTGTTCTGTGGTTCCTACCTGTCAGCCAGCTTTCCAGTGAACACGGATGGGTTGGGGAACAGGGCGAGCGGGAGAACCTGGACGTAGACAGGAACATCTGCAGGGTTCTCTAATACTACCTCCTCCTCCTGCATCACGCACACACACACACACACACAGACACAGACACGTTACAGCTTGCATACATGCATGACAAATACACACTGTGCTTGTTCATTTCCAAACGTACAGAGGAACTGTTGGTGTTGGTCAGGGGGAAGGTGATTCGCTGGGAGGCGTTGACCAGCGACGGCCAGGTCAGCTGGGCCGTAACCCTGGCCTGGACGCTGTTCTGCAGGTCTGTGTTCACCTCAAACACAGCCTCGATCCTGCCAACACAAAACACAAACCGTCCCCTGATGAGCTGACCAGCGGAGGATAACAGGAGGCCCGTGTGTGACAGGAGACCCCCCGGGTCCCTGGCGTCATGTGACTCACTCGTGGCTGGAGCGTTCCTTCAGCTCCTTCCAGCGCCTCAGCAGCTGCTGGTGCAGGTCCACGTCTGCGTCCCAGATGTCCTCCTGCAGGGCCAGGCCGTGGGGCCGGGCCTCCGCTGGCGGGACACATACCAACAACACCTCCGTGTCACCTCAAAAGGTCGCTGGCGTTTATGACATGACCTTAACGTTACCGCAGTCCTAACCCTGACTTTACCGCAACAGGCCAGCGGGACTACGTTCCTGCAGCCTTCTACTGCTAGCGTCACAATACACAGGTACAGGACAGGGGGCAGACGTGAATGTCTTAGGGTACTCACACTTCAGGACGAAGGGCAGCCCCACGTAGCAGTGGTCGCCACACTGCAAGCTGGCATCAAAATAAATATTTGCTACCTGTGAGGAGGGAAGAGGAGGAGCCAATGCACACAGACATACACGGTTACACACAGAGTTTGGACATTTTAGTTGACTATCGAGACAGCAGGGCACAGGTTGGACACACACACACACACACACCTTGGATTTCCTCCTGGGCTCCAGCTCATCCTTGTTGCTACGGAGACGTTTGTAGTAGAAGCGGACGTCCTCTGTCAGAGAGCGGATCTGCTGTAAACGAACCCTCTGGGAGAACGAGCTCTGGATGCCTAGACTCTGGTGGACTACCTTTCCCTGGAGGCCCAGAGGACACACACACACACACACACACACACGTGCATTCACAATTAGTCACACCCACACAGGCAGGCAAACACAGGTGTTAGCTGCCCTCAGGTGGCATCCTGCTATGTCTGACATTGGACCGGCTGCACACTGTTAGAACTGGCTCAGTGGAACTGGCCCCACAACTCTACACCTCCCTCCTCCCTTACTCCCTCCATCCGTCCCTCCCTCCTTCTGTCCCTCCTTCCCTCCTCCAACTCATGCAATCCAGTCCTAAGGTGTCCTCATCAACACGCAGTAAAGAACTCTCCATCAGCAAATAAACCAAAGCACAAAGGTCTGTTTGTTCGCAGTGACAGGCCAGCACCACAAACTCACCGGGAAGGAGGGCGGTAGGACCATGTGTTTGGGCGAGCTGTTCAGCGTTCCCACGGCGATGAGAGCCTTCACGGGGATGGTTAATATCTGGGACCGAAAGAGGGAGACTTTGTCAGAAGGTGAATGTTAATGAAACTGCATTTATACAGAGCTTTAGTACCTTCCACCCACACCCACACCCACACCCACACCCACACCCACACCCACACCCACACCCACACCCATGTGCGAGCACTGCCAGGAGGCGTGGCCTACCTGGTAGTCTGTGGTGACGTGGACGGCCCCGTCATAGACGCCCTCCAAGGCCCTGGCCACCAGGGTCACCCTGAACGCAGCGTAGTAGCCTGACGCCAGGATCGCCTGGACCAGAGACAGCAGGAGACGTCACATACGCTGTGCATCCATGCAGACATGGGGAAAAGTCTACCAGTGTTTCTGTTGAGCGTGTGCGCACGTGTGTGCGCGCGTGTGTGCTCTCACTGTTTTGTGGTGTGCCGTGGAGCTGTTGTACAGCTCTCTGAGTCGCCCCAGAGCCACGGTCCGGTTCCCCCTCTCTGTCCTGAGCAGCTCCATGGACAGACTGTCTCCTGTCACCAACCAAGACTTGATCTCCAGCTGCAGGAGCAGATGAGGACAGGAGAGAGAAAATAGGAAGAAGAGAACAGATTTTTCACAAAAAGAAGAAGAGGAAGGAAAGAAAGACAAAAAGGAAGGACAGAGAGGAAGGAAGAGAGAGAGCGAGAGCGATAGAGAGCAATACAGATAGAGCACGGCCAAAAGAGAGAGAGAGCGCGACCGAAAGAGAGAGAGAGAGAGAAAAGGAGCCCTCACCTCTATAGGGTTGCTGTTAATCACCACAAACACAATACTGCTGGTGTCTGTGACACTGCGGACGCCAAAGTCCAGCTGGTGTTCCTTCAGGCTGGGGGACAAGACCAGGGGCTACACGCACGCACGCACGCGCACACACACACACACACGCACACACACACACAGTCAGATACCACAGCCTTGGATGCACACTGAACAAACCCCCGACACGCAACAATTTCAAAATCTCATTTGAAGGATTTCTAGTTCAAGTGAAAACGGCCCATTTTACCAGGAATGATGCGTATGAAAGACGCCAGTGTACCAAGACCTCTAGTGTGTATTTAGTTTGGGGAAATTCTGAGCTAGAAGCCTGTTCTCCGGAGACAGTCTGCCAAGGTGCGAGCTGCCCCAGCCTTCCGGTGTGTCATGACGGGCGGTCGGTGGTGAAGCCTACCTCCAGGAAGCCAGTGTAGGCTCGGACGGGCAGGTGGAACTTGGAGGCGTTGGTGACCAGCAGGATGTTGCTGTCGATGTGGATAGAGGGCCGGACGGGCCGGAAGAGGAGGGAGAAGATGTAGCGCGACTCCTGGGGGGGGATGAGGATGGGGGCGCTGAAGTTGTGTACCTGGAGGAGGGGGGGGACAGGTCACGGAGGGGCTCCACCAGAAGGTCTTCCAGGAGGACTGTTGGGGGGGGGGGGGCAGCAGAGGGTGTGGGTGCAGCAGAGGGGGTGTGGGTGCAGCAGTGGGGGTGTGGCCGAAGCAGAGGGGGTGTGGCCGCAGCGCAGCAGTACTCACCCTGAACATGGTCCTGGCCAGCTCGGGCAGGGACACGTTGTGGATCCGGATGGCGAAGTTGAAGGTGTTGGTGAGGAAGATGGGCCGGTCCACCGGGTCCACAGGGCTGTCCCTGATGTGGAACAGGGTGGCCGTATGGTCGAAGCCCAGGTACCTACCCCAGACCCAGGACAGGAGCCACCATCAAGCTGGGCTTGCTTTCAAATTCAAATCATTCACCCTGAATGACGAGCCAATAATTGCCAGGACAGGAGTCGACGTTCAGGGGCTTGACAGGCGCCTTGGCCCCAGTGCCAACCCTGAGCCCAGCAGTACAGCTGCCCCCTCCTAAAGCTAGGACAGGACCCCCCCTGGGGGACAAGGCCTGCTTTAAACACTCACCCCTCCAGGACCTCTGCTTGGTAGGGGATCTCTAGTTTAGAGTAGCTTTTCTCCTTTGCTTTCACTGTGATTTTGCCAGTGAACTGATATGGTTTTCGGGCCCTGGAAGCTGGAACAGAGGCAGAAATTCACTTTATCAGGGAAACTTAAGAGAGACGGTCACAGTGGGAGACTCCAGAGCTGTTCAGAACACAAGCCTCTCTCTCTCCTTAACTACCGTATGACAATGCGTCTCTGACCCGTGACAACCATTTCAGGAGAGCCTATCTGATCATTTAATGTGATTTTCCTGCTGAGGGCGCTCGTTGAGGTTAGCAATTTGTAAATTAAATAACCTAATATTTCCCCCCCCCTTGGAGCCAAGCCAAGGTACAAGACATAACTCTGTATTCGTCCGCTCGGGATCCCGGTTAAATTCTGGAGTTGGAGGGTTCAAGGACTCACCGTCGAAACTGATGCTGGCAACTTTGGTATATCTGTTCTCTCCTGCTTTCAGCGTGATGGCTTTAAAGTCTATGGAGACTGCTTCGTTGGACGGCGTGCTCCGTACGCTCTCTTGGGGGGGGGGAAGAACAACGCACAGTTTCTCACCCTGCTGGAAGCGTAGCGAGTCAGGTCGCGGTCGTGGCCTCGCGGACCGCAGCAGGAAGCGAAAGACTTACCGTGATCGGAACGTCTTTGGTTCCCGAATTCAGCAGGTGTAAATTTAGCTGCTTTGGTCGATCTGAAACCGCACAGGAGGAGTAACAGAGATTTGAGAGGGAAGACGGGGAATATAACGGCATCGTAAGGGCCTGACGACAAGGCGGACCTGGTCGAGCGGTTATTTGGGGCGTTCGTACGACCACTGACCTTGTGAACGTAGCGACCCAAAGTCCAGCATCTCTGTGGACGAGTATATACCAGGTGCTGAAAGTAACAGGGAAAGAATGAGTACAGAGAACAGTGACATAACCAGGAAGTATCATAACACTCTGTAGGTGGAACTTTGAAAATATGCCAGGCAAGGGGATAAGGAAGTATCAAATGAACTCATGTGACCCGGTTAACTGTGTTTGGTCAGCTACACGAGCATACCAACTCTTCAACAGGATCCCTAGTCACACTCAAAAAAGGTTAAAGGGCAGAGTTCACAGGGACCCACCTGAGGTGACTTCCACCTCCACAGGGAGGATGATGAACTGCTCCTGGTTGGGAGCGTTTGTTTTGATCCTGATGAAGGCCGTGTGGTTGTCGGCATCCCTCGATGAGAAGCTGGCCCGCATCACCCCCTTCGTCTCAAACGGGGGGATCTCCTGGAACGAGCGGCCGTCACACCGTGGAGCGCGGTTAGCCACCGGCACATGACTCAGAAACAACCTCAACCTCTCATTCCAAATATTTGAATGGCAGCATCCTCAAAGAACACTCTGTCCCACCCACATTTGAAGACAGAGCTAAGCCCCTAATGCGTCGATCAGGCTTAGCGGAAGGAACACGACAGGGACGCAGTAGAGATGAAACTCACCCAGAGTTTTCTGGTGCTTCCCTGTTGGCCCGTAGGCAGCTCTAGATGCAGGTCGCCACCGCTGGAGTACATCTCCACAACCTGGAGGAGAGTCGAAACAAACGCACCCTCAGTGAACTGAATCCCACCGATGTTGGAAGCAAGGCTGGTGTTGAGCCGCCAGACGTAATTCATCAACCAGCCAGACAGCCAGCCGGCCGGCCAGCCAGCCAAATAGCCAGCCAGCCAGCCAGATCTGAAGGGCTCACCTGCAGCGGTTCGCTGTGGGGGTTATGGATGTTTATCAGTGGTGAGAAGCTGCTGTTTACAGGGACTCTGGCTCCTATGAAGGGGCGGAGTCTGTAGGGGTTGGGGATCCCAACTCCAAAAACCTGCATCACAGAGGGAGCCCCAAACCAGTCTGTCCAATCAGCATCATGTTTCAGAGGAAAAAGGGACACCGTTTATGGTTACGGTAGGACAGCTCACCTGGTATGTAAACACCCCGTGGTGTGACGTATTAATAAATAAAGTATTTTCTACGTTCCCTACGACCCGGGCGAGAAACACCACGTCAAATGATGTGTTTCCTCCTGGAGGAATGACCTGAAAGCAACACAGAAACACCCATCAGGCCACATGAAACACCACATGAAAGATGGTATCTTTCAGAACAGACATCTTGTCCCCAGACATGAATCCTGTCTAAAAGTGACCCAGCGCTAACTTCACTATAACTTTTCAGCTTTGATTTGGGATGTACACAAACTGAACACTGTCATCTTAAAGAAGACCGGTATGATGACATTCTAGTGTAACTGAGGACACACACGCGCACGCGCACGCACACACACACACACACACACACACACACACACACACACACGCACACACACACTTTACGAGTGTGTCAGGAACAGGTGTGATGGGTGTAATTTATTAGTGTCACAAGCCCGGCTCTGGTCTCCTTTAATGAGCTGTTCCTGAGAAGGTGACTAAGCAGCCTCGCTAATAAACAGGACGGATCTTCTCCTCCTCCTTTTCTTCTTCTTCTTAAACTGTTTTCTGTTTGCGTGTTTGAGGCCCTAATTCCTTGTGAGATGAAGTAAGTATCACGCCACATTGTTCACACCCCAACACACGTCAACACAGGGTATGGATGAGTGCCCTCGCCCAACAGAGGAACTTTCTCTGGCTGACCCAGGGTAGGAAGTCCATACCAGACACAAGCGAACGCAGACACAAGCGTATAAACTAAACACTTACCCTATTTTGAAAAAAAGATGCGTGAAAATGTGCGGTTGTTGCTGATATTGATATCAAACTTATTTCTTCGGCGCTCGGATTATGCAAGTAAACTTTTTCCATTTTTGGCATCCCAACAGGCCTGGGAGACAGAGAGAGACAGAGAGAGAGACAGAGAGACAGACAGAGAGAGAGACAGAGAGACAGACAGAGTGAGAAACAGAGAGAGAGAGGCGTTCAGGGGCCGCAGGAGTTCACACCATCAGCAACATCAGTGAAGGAAAGGGGCTGGGGACATATCACCACACATCTACAGACAGAACCAAAACACACGAGTCACATCTGAGGTAAAAAAATAAATTAAAAAAAACTACATCCAAACTGAACAAGTAAAAAGTTACATATGAAGAAAACAACCCAGTATAGAAGGAAAGAGGGGGGGGGGCGTTGCACAGGGCTGGGATGGCCGAGTCTGCTATAGGAGCAAACTGTAAGGCCTCAAACCTTGACATCACCAGACAGTTGGTGCTGCCAGGACGCAGGAGAGCCTGTTGTTGTTCAGACCCTGAGAGGTTGTCAAGCGCTTGCTTTCATCATCCAGCCAGGTCACAAACCCCTCAACAACAACAACAACAACAACAACAAATAACGATATAATAAAAAGCGTCTAGATGAACTTCTGTAGACTCGGGCTCTTTGACCCATCGCAGGCGGTCAGGGGAGGTGTTGGGTTTCAGATCAGGGGCAGAGCCGGGCTCAGACCTCCTCCTCAAGCTTCCCAGCTTGACTGTACTGTTCACAGCAGCAAACACCCTCCTCTTGCTTGCTCCCTCCAGGAAGCAGGCTCTACCTGAGAGGAGCTCAGCACCGTCAGACTGACTCAAGGTGGAAGAATCCTTCGCCCTGGTCATTATTACTGTGCTGCTGGATGGAACCGCAAAGACATTCCCAAGGTTACATGCTGATCCCTCACAAACAAGCACAGCTGATAAGGGGGCTGTTTATTGAGAAAGTCAGGGAGGAGGGCCCCCCAGGCAAGGACAGCTGTGTGTGTGTGTGTGTGTGTGTGTGTGTGTGTGTGGAGGGAAGGGCTGAGAGTCCCCAACTTTGCGATCCTAAATCACAGCTTGTTGCCCCCGACAGCGTAGGCGACGAGGCTGACAGAGGCGCCACGTCCTCTGTCAGCCTCGTGTGTGTCTGAGTGTGTGTGTGTGTGTCTGAGTGTGTGTGTGTGTGTCTGAGTGTGTGTGTGTGTGTCTGAGTGTGTGTGTGTGTGAGCGTATGTATACATACAGTATATGTGTGTAAGTGGAGGGTAGGGAAGTTAATCTAGTTATGAACTTTTGATGTCATCTAGAGATATGAATCAGTAGCAGCCGGGCCCAGGCTCACGCTTCCTGGAGGGTCCGGAAAATCCACCCCCCCCCTCACCCACACGCACGCACTCACTCACTCACACGCACGCACACACACACACGCACACACACACGTCACCAAGTGGCACGACACAACAACATTCCCCAGACACGACTCAGAGCAGTGAACATGCATCAGGGAACGCATCCGCAAGAGTGGAGTCAGACCGTCCCGACAACAGAGGTGTTTACACTGAGTCACCGAAGCTCATCCATTGTCGCGTCACAATCCTGATTCTGATCAGTAAAGAGAGGAGGAGATGGAGGAGGTACTCACTGTTCGTGGAGGTCGAGCATGGGGGGCTCGAAGCGGATGGGACGGCAGTTCCCTCTGTGTGGGGCCGAGCTGTGAGAGGGAGCACAGAGGTTAGCCAGCAGCTGGAGCAGCTGGAGCAGCTGGAGCAGCTGGAGCAGCTGGAGCAGCTGGAGCAGCTGGAGCAGCTGGAGCCAGCCTGAAGCCAGCCTGAAGCCAGCCTGAAGCCAGCCTGAAGCCAGCCTGAAGCCAGCCTGAAGCCAGCCTGAAGCCAGCCTGAAGCCAGCCTGAAGCCAGCCTAAAGCCTTTGCTGACAGACCAAACACACACACGCACGGCGCACCGCGCGCGCACGGTCGCACGCACGCACGCACACCGCACGCACAACACACGACGCACACACACACACACGCAACACG
>BROE01000028.1:7313466-7332149 GCA_036571765.1 Plecoglossus altivelis
GCCAGCCTGAAGCCAGCCTGAAGCCAGCCTGAAGCCAGCCTGAAGCCAGCCTGAAGCCTTGCTGAGACCAACACACACACGCACGCGCACGCGCGCGCACGCACGCACGCACGCACACACGCACGCACACACACACGCACACACACACACACGCACACACACACACACACACACACACACACACAGTGCTGGGGCTACTCAGAGGAGCCCTCAGTCTATGGGCCACAGCTTGCACATGGAGGAGTCATGAGGGTTCATCAACACCAGGCATCAGTTAGACAAAAGATGGCTAGCGTGTAGGGTTTCTCTCACACATGGCACGCCAGAAAGAACAGCCAGCATCGAGTTCACATGTGTGGACCTGGGACACTGGCAGACAGACACAGGTGGGGGGAGGGAGGGGGGAGAGAGAGGGAGGAAAAGTGGAACCTACCAAACAGGCCTAACAACAGTGTTTTTAACACAGAGCCATGTTGTCTCTGTGAGCGGGGCCACTAGACCTGTCTGAAGGGAGAGGTGGAACACACCATGGAGGTGTCTGGTGTCCCATTATGGAAATGCGACATGCAAATAGAGCAGGGTAAGTGACGGGGGGCTAGGAGACACGAGTACGCCTCAGGCCAGCGCGGAGTAAACAGCTGTAAGAGTTTCTGCTCAGACGCTCGTTACAGCCTGAGCACACAATCAGATCAGCGGACTGAAATCTGAAAACCGGCGGAGAGAAAACCTGATTATCCGCCTGTTACTCCCCCCCCCCTCCCTCCACATTACAGTAATAATGCTTATTTCAGGTGATAATGCGTTGACGGCTTAAGTTAGCACAGTCACAGCTAATGACTTCACCCTGGGGCGTTATAACTTTGAACAGATCCAGTGTTCCGAGAGACAGTCTGGTTATAGCGGCAGGGCCAGTGATGACAGAGCCAGGCAGGTATGGGTTACCATCTCCTGGGGATGGTAGCCTGACTCACACACTCACACACTCACACACACACACACACCCTCCACACGTGCCTCCCCTTCACCACACCATGGGTGCGGCACCCAGGGCTCCTCATTGTGGATCAACAAAATGTTTTTGTTGCAAGCCTCCTACCCCCCACCCCTCCCCCTCCACGGCCCTCCTCTTCCAGTTACCTGTGTCTAGCCCCTCTCTCTGCAGGGCCCTCCCCTTCCAGTTACCTGTGTCTAGCCCCTCTCTCTTCACGACCCTCCTCTTCCAGTTACCTGTGTTTAGCCCCTCCCTCTCCACGACCCTCCCCTTCCAGTTACCTGTGTCTAGCCCCTCTCTCTCCACGACCCACCTCTTCCAGTTACCTGTGTTTAGCCCCGCCTCTCCACGACCCTCCCCTTCCAGTTACCTGTGTCTAGCCCCTCTCTCTTCACGACCCTCCCCTTCCAGTTACCTGTGTTTAGCCCCTCCCTCTCCACGACCCTCCTCTTCCAGTTACCTGTGTTTAGCCCCTCCCTCTCCACGACCCTCCCCTTCCAGTTACCTGTGTCTAGCCCCTCTCTCCACCTCCATCAGTAAAGTAAGGGATTGAACATGAAACAAAACGCGAGTGTCCATCAAGTCATCCATCCTAGTCTGACCCAATCACAGTGCTTCGATTACAGAGGCTCTCGCGCCACAAGAGCTGAACCTACGAAGGCCCTAACTGCAGTGACGAGGTGGCTGCTGCTGCCATTAAACCCTCGACAGACTCCAGACCGGTGAGAGCCATGTGTCAGGAGGGGGTGCTTGTCTATCCGGGTGACAGAGGGCCAGCCAGACATGAGGACAACAGCCTGACAGCAGAGGTGCTTTATTAAAAGGGAAGAGATCCCCAGATGTTTCCCCCTCCCCCCAGCTGTGCTGTGAGTTAGCTTCCAGTAACAGTGCTGGGCCAAACCACTGTGACAACCACTGTGTCCATGACAAAGATAACCGAGAGATTATGAAGCAATAGAACATAGGGAGCATGTATCAGGCTATCACAGCAAACACTGTCGCTTACACACAGATAATGGCCCGAGCAAGGAAGCCCTCCTGACATGTATGTTCCATACAGCAGAAGGTCAAACTGAGAAATGTAGGAAACACCGAAAGGCCTGTTCCTCAACAGGGCAGCAGCTAAAGATAGCGACACACTGGCTGAGTTGAGTTGGAAGCACTTTCTGCTGACGTGAAAGCAGAAGTCTTTTCTTGAGGAGCGCAGCCTCGCTCGAGTGGGCGTGTCCTAAACACCAAGCCAATCGCAGCAGGGCAACAAGCAGGTGTGGAACGACAGCCCCGTGGTCTTACGAGGTGGGAGGTTGTGATTGGTCGATAATTTTGTATGGGAAGTCATTATACACGGTGGTTGTTAAAACAGCTTTAGGGAAATATGGAGGAAGGAGAATATCCACTGGCAGGAAAAGGACATTTGGTCCCATGTCTTTTTTGTAAACAACACTAAAAGGTGTTTATGAAGGATTACGTGGAGAGAGACAATGAAAACCACATACATCATTAAAATTGGAGTATAAAAGGCTAAGAAATGATAGGTATTAGTATGACAAATAAATACATACCTTTTTTGATGATATATACTAAGATCAATGTCGGACTCTGTCTGTGAAAGCAAAGAGACACCAATGAACATTCTGAAATGTCTACTGTCTATTGTAAATCTGTGGGATTCGGTGGGTGTGACGGAACATAAATACGAAGCCTTTTTGGATCCAGCCATTACATTAGGCAAAAGAAAGACTGGATGGTTTGGAGAGAGATGCGTTTGAGACAACTTTCTGACAGTACGGGTACTGTGCGACTGCGTCCCATTACCTAGCGCAGTGAAATCACCGTACAAGCTACACTAGAGCCAAGTAAACCACCCTTACCACAGACAAGCTTACAAGACATCCTCCCCCCCCCCCCCCCATCCCCCCTGGGGTCCACTTCTACAGGGCTAAAATTAGCCAGGGTGGTGGCACAGCACCAAGCTGCTGGTGTATTTATAAGCATTCAACACTACACTACTACAATAACAAAAGTACACCCACCGTTTTGCTCAACGGCTTGATGGGGCTGTTGAGACCGGTGAAAAGAAATAGATCAAATGTTCACCCTTACCTGCAAGAGTTCTCCTTCGCCGAAATGAAGCACCTCTAAGATTGTGTCCGACTGAATAAACGCTGTGAAAAACAAGTAGAAAGTTGTTAGTTTTTTTTTTCTCTCCCTCAGGTTAGATTTGAACCAGACTATTCTGTCAGGCAGACCACGACCCAGGGGTCATTTGGATAGCAATAATTATCTTCACGGAGATGGTCTAAACACGTCATGATGATGAATTTCCCGCTAAATTGATTAACTGCATGGCAACTGATTACCCACCGATCAAACCCACAGCAGAGAGCAGTATTAGTGGGGGATATACTGTGTTTTTCCACATGGCTACGATCTGCTTGTTAATGATTCAAGCTGTTTTCCTTTTATAAATAAAAAAGAAACACAAAAAACAAGGCACTCAATATGGCTTGAGGGGAGTTTGCAAGTCATCTGGTTTGGAAGGAGTCAGTGATATTTCTGCTGCTTTGCATAGACAAACACAGTGCTTGTACTGTACCCTGCAGTCAGAAAAAGATTGGATCTAAAAAAGAAATTCGGGCTTTACAGAGAGACGTGACGTACTTGAATCCAAGTTCTAAGTTGTTGTTCGACTCCATTGTGCCCACGTGAGAGGAATGATGATTTCTCGCATGGTACAACGTTAAATATAGACAATATTCAATTGTCAGCCTGATAGTGATCCGGCTATCTGCTCCAACACCTGATTATAAAGAGAGGGCTTGTGCTGTTGAACTTCTGCTTCTTGATGTTCTGTTGCACTTTTGCACCGCTCGCTGCGCTGCTTTGGATAAAAGCGCCCGCTGTACAAAAATCAAACGGAACGTCGACATGAAATAGAAATGGTCCCTGCTCCCTGACCTTTGAGATACCAATCTATTCATGAGTCTCTCCGCTCGTTACCCCTCCCAACACGCCTTCCAACGGTCCAACACGCTAATAACCACCAACACATGCTGCTAATGGTTATCACATTTACACATTAACGCTATAGCCAGACATGCTCTCACACATGCCTTCCAGCCCGCAGGGTTCAGAGTGTTATAGTGAGAATTAAACAATAGGGAGGATGAACTTTGAATCTACTGTCTCTTGAATCAACACTACGGGACAACCTGGCTAATAAGCGTGTCATGTGACAGGGCTGCATGGGCTAAAGCCATGGCAACGCTCCCCCTCGCTGGCCCTGATGTTTCACCCCTCACAACTAGGTGCTAACCTAAGTGAAACATCCTTGCACTTTGAGAATTCTTCAAAAAGACATTTTCGAAACGAACGTATAACAAACATGGACAGTGTGACGGACGATACTGAAATCTGGTACGTTGTATTTGAACACGTCAGTTAAAACAGGAAGATGTGGCCTGGTCCATCAGACATGGGCGCCAATCCAAGCACACTCGGGTTTTAGCGTGGCTGACTGTCGACCAGCAAACTAAAGCACTAACAAAAGCCCTGGAAAATCTGTGATCATTGCATATCACAAGGTCATAATCACAATCATAATCATGTGTGGTTTCCATCTTGTACTACCCTATCTTTTAGATTCTGCAAACCTTTACATGGCAGTAGAATAATGTTATAGGCAATGGCCTAATCCCAGACCCAAGATAGGCCTGCAACTTCCACAAAGGCTATGCTTTGAGGTAGCTATCTCTCCAGGTGGACATGAGTCACAGCCAGCCTAATCCTGCCTGGATTAAGCCACACGGTGACAGTGGTAAGGGCAAGGATCACACTCAATTCTTGGTCCAGCACAGTACACAGCACACAATGGATAACTCCTACACTGCTTTACATGACTAGCCACAGTTTAGAACACCGTACAAAAATATAGGTTGGAGGGGGACAGGGAAGGAGGAAGAAAGCGAGCGAGAGAGCGAGCGAGAGAGCGAGAGAAAGAGAGAGAAAGAGAGAGAGAGAGAGAGAGTATGTTCAAATGGTAGGTGTTATAGTTCACAGGGTGCATTTAAATCCTACGCGTTGTTGTAGGCCAAATATAGTCGCTTTTACAAGAGAATCAAATACTAGTTTGTTAAAAAATATATATATATATACATATATAAATAAGGAAAAGTTTCCCTGGTGATGATGAATGTAAAATCCAAGGTACTACACATTCCACACAACAGGCGAGAGGAAGGTTCGGACAGATGACTGAAAAATGAAAGTTCTGTACGATTATAGCCTAACCAACTCTTTCCTATAAAGCCGAAGATGCTTCGGCAGTTTGTCCAGGTCCGTTTTCTTTCCCCCCCACTAGCTAGAGGGAGCTGCTATTCATTAGCGAACAAGACAAGACCACCGTTATCAACGCCGATAGGAAGGCTGATCCAACGTCACAAGCTACAATTGCCCTCGCAATGGAGCTGGCTATTTAAATGACCTCCAGCACTGGCTTTGCTTTCCGTTATAATCGGCCGGTTCACATCATTTAAAGACAAGGTTTTTCAATTGAATGGCTGCGTCGCTATTCGGCTGATCCTGACGGTCAATCAAGATGTTAGCATGACTTTGGATGGTCCTGACAGCTAGCTAACTAGCCAACAACCAGTGCCAGATGAACAGAGTTGGCAATGTCCCTTCCCAGCACAGACTGTTCATTTGTTTTTTTAAGGAACGTGTATTTAACAAACTATCTAAAAAATGTACTGTACCCACTTAGCCCAAGACACAAACATCCCCACAGACTGAACTACTAGCTAGCTAGTTAGCAGGCTATGTTGCCGACTACATTTCAGAACTAATTAACGCGTGTAATTGATTTTGAAACTCACGCTAGCCTCAACCAAGTGTCTCTATTTAGCCAGAGCTCTAACAACCCATAGAACAAAAATGTATGAAGATACGTTATCGTTATGCGCATAGTTTTTTTTAAATCCGCGTTGGCAATGCAGTTCTCCAAAAGACTACTAGCTCGTTAGTTAGCTAGCTCAACTGCCCATTGAAAGGCCGTACTCTGCTTAATCAATGGCAGGGGAAAGAAGTGATTGCTGTCAAATAATGTCAGTCCGTTTTGAAGTTGGAAGTGAACCGAGCTGCCTGTTTAAAACAACATGCTGGGGCAGATAAGCAATTGGACATATCGCACAGGGCAACCTGAAACAGTAGACTAGTCACTGCACAGCTCGCTAGCAAGCCAGTTCAGTTGAGACTTTATGCCAGCTATCTAGCTAGCTGTCTTACACACGCCAGTACAGTAGTGAAAATGATGCCAGTTGAAAACGTACGAACCTTGTTTGTTCGCCTGCGCCGCGTGAACGAAGGCGATAAATAAAATCCGCACGACTCCAATACATACTGTTTGGGATCTTATTGACGACTGAAGTGAACTCTGTGCTCCTTTCGGGCTATCCATGCTCATGCGTCTGTTCGGTCGCTGGCTATCAGAATGCTGCTGCGACTGATCGCATGCCGATATTATAAACACTGCTCAGTCCGATGACACGACAACTCAAGCAGGGGAAAGTCGCTCGTCGTTCGGATGTGCTATGTTGGCACTGCAGTGTGCGATATGAATCCTATTGAGTTTTGTCCCCAAATCGATGCAACTGGTTTTGCATGTGTAAAACCGTATTAGGCGACGCAATTTATAACCCAAATCAGTGTGCGAACTCGAATACTTGTGAAAGTTAATGATTGTCCTCCGTTATAGCTACTCAATGAGAATGACTTCCGAAATACCTTAGGCGTGAATCATAAATGTTTATTACTTTGAAAATATTTCCTAAAGATAATGTTGTGTGTGTGTCTGTAGGTGTGTGTGTGTGTGTGTGTGTGTGTGTGTGTGTGTGTGTGTGTGTGTGTGTGTGTGTGGAGGGGGGGGGTCAGTAGTAGAGTGAAAGGTGATTGGACAAAGCCTAGCAACTCCAATGTTTTCTAGCGTCAACAACAGACCACCAGCTTGCTTATTTCTCAGTGCAAATAAAAATAGTAAGAATTTATGAAAAGCTTACGTGGAAAATGGACGTGTTTATAGAAGACGTGGAACGGATGTGTTCCTCGCCTGTGTGGTTGAAGACACACGGACTAAAGGAATGCAAACTCTGTCTCTCGCAGATCATCAACCAAATCAGCTTTAGGCACAGCGAAGGTAGCTAAGCCATTACTTACATAAATCAAATCTAACATCATATTTCATGACATGCATTAAGCACAAGGTTTACAGGCACCCTCATTGTAATTCGTGTTGTTTCCCTCCAGATTATGTCCAGTCTCTGAGGAAATCTGTAGCTTCACAGTATGGCGAAGGTTTATTTCCACAGTTCACCAAAGATGGAAGCTCTTACAACGTACATTCATTGCTAGCTCACTGCATTCTTAGTTTTGACTGATGGCTTCAATACATGTTTAGTCACTTTTTTATTGTTGTACTTCTTCTAAAGCTGACCACCACTCCAGAGCGACTGCAGGAACTGTGTTTCTTGTTGGAGGAGAAAGCCCAGTTGTACCACCGCAGGTTGGCCTGGCTCACCACAGGCAGCAGACAGGCGTTTGGGGTGATCCAGGAAGATGCTGTCAGCCTGGTTCTGGACCTCGGTGGTGGGGTCGGTTCTCGGGACCAGCTGGGGAAGGAAACTGTGTGCAGGGTCCTCAAAGAGCAGGTGTCACGGGTCTCCAAGTTCAACCTGATCTGGTGAGGAACTTCTCGACCATGACTGAGTTCATGCTTCTGTACACCTGTTATCAACAGAGCCACTAAAGGGATTGTTGCATTAATCGCTACACGTACAGAAAAACCTCAAGTAACATAGGCTAGTTTTCTCTTTTTCTGCAATGTAACTGAATTGTAACGTAGTTGTCACGTTGGTCGGGGGGGGGGGATGTGACCCACCCACAATCGCAAAAACAAAACCTACGCTCCTGACGTTGTTTGTCAGCAGCTCTGGCATCTCAGTGAGGTTATGGATGACGAGAGCTGTGTGCACCTCCGAGTACCACCTCCGGGCTGCGGAGAGGTGGCTGCGTGGCCTAGCTCCGGAGCCATCCTGCTGGGCCACCACCACAGCTGCCCTGGTGAGGGCCATGGAGGATCCGGCGGTGAGTGTGTGACCTGGGGACCAGGGGATTCCTGATGGTGGATGGGATGATGGGAATACTTGTAGCATGGTACCCCCCAGTTTTGAATTTGCACTCCCCTATATATCTTATGGCAGGTACCGGACCCCCTCCCCCAGCACCACCCCCAAAATTCAAGTACTACTCTCAATTTGTTGTCAATATAAATATAATATAAACCTTGCTGAAGAGTCACTGTCTCCAAGCTAATGCACTTGTGTACTAGAGTTGAAAAACGTAGCACGCAGCTCTCACATTCGTTTTCACTGTCTACAGATTGAAGCAGTCTACTTGTTTGCGGTCGGTGCTTTGAAAGGCGGTGTCACAGATGTGCTGAGGAACAGACTTCCAGGGAACCTGAAACCAGTTCATACGGTGTCGTTCCTGTCCAAAGAGGAAGAAACCATCGCTGCCTTGAGACGGTTATCACAGCTCACTGCAGGGAGGTAAAGGCCTGATCCTCCATTGCAGGTCAATCATTCACAAGAACTATTTTTATTTATTTAAACAACGTTACGATTGATGGAGTATCATCTTTGATTCTGTATCTGTATCCAATTTGCACCGTCCTGTTCTTGAGCCTCGATTCGATTCAATTGCATTCAATAGAAATGCTTTGCTAATAACCCGCCAACTCAATAAAGTAAGTTTCTCATGTTTCCACAAATCAATACGGAAGAAAACGTTAGCCAATCCGATTACTGGACATTGACTTGTCATGTCCTGTTGTTTATGCTGAGTGGTCCAGTTGAGAGGGCAACTGCAGGCTAAAAGCATTTTTCCCCAAATAAGATGATCGCTAAGATTTACTGCCCCACCACGAGAGCGCAAAACTCATGAATCAAACCTGAAAGGATCTTTCCCGCCGGCTTTGAATGCTGACGGAAGGTCACTCGGCCGAATCCTCTACGAGGCCTCCTCACCATCAGCCTTGCCTTTGTCCTTTTCCTGGAGGTTTCATGCTTACGCAGGGATGAGAGGGGGCGAAGCCGAGCCTGCCTTCACTGCAGAAAGGCAGAGAAGCAGGGAGGCAGCATCGCAGCCTGCAGGCTGTCCCCCAGGTACAGTACCTCTGCTATCCTGGCCTTCATCACGGCTGCTGAATGTCCCCCGACGTTATGGTGGAGATCTGTTCTCGGTCATTAATAATCAAGTGCAAATACATGCAGTTTCATAATATGGAATGTCATGATGGTGTGTGTGTGTGTGTCTGTGTGTGTGTGTGTGTGTGTGGGTGTGAGGAGGTGGGATCAGAGAGGATGTTTATCTGGTGTGGTGGGAGAGACAGGAGGCTCTAAGAGCCAGAGACGTTGTTCTGGATATCCACAGACAGGCCATCGCAGATCAGACACACCCTGGTGAGATCTCTCCCTAGACTCACTGGTGGGCTAGAGGGCAAATGGCCCACACGCAAGACTTAGCAAAAGTCTTTCAAATTCAACAAAAAAATGTAATAACGACATGAAAATACTAAACAGTAGCTCAGTATTCCACTTGTATACTGCTGCGCAAGTATGAAATACACCCCAAAAATGTAAACTAGTCATGTAAAAAAAACATATCGGGAGTACTGAACCTGACCTCCATATGAACAGATTCCTCGCGTCCAGATGTGTGTTCACCAGCTGAGAGCCTCGGCTCCAGGGAGTGGCTGTCAAGGTTTGGATTGATCCCTCAGAAACTAGACGTCTTTGGGGTTCTGGCAGACTGTGCCTTCCGCCACTCTGATGGTGTCGTTGATGTCAAAGGTCAACCCACAAACGAGACCACCCAATCAGATGCTGCGAGTCAACTGGTTTGTTAACTTTCAATACAGTTTTCTGTGTGCCTGAAAAGGAACAGCTTGGCATTATCATAGTTCAATCGCCCAATCATTCCTTCCTCTACTCTGATACACTTTCTCAAAAGGGAATGAGAAAGACGCTGGTGAACGCCAGGTACTGCGAGGGCTTCGCTCACATGAAGTGGCGTGACGATTCTCTCGTTCACGTCTACGTCCCGGCGGAGAAGCTCCGCTGGTACGAAGAGAGGATGGCCGCGTTCCTTCAGAACATCGAGAGAAGGTAGAGTATGAGGATAGACGAGGCCCCTCCCGTCTACCGTTGGTCAACAAGGATTTCCTGAAGATGTTTGCCCTGTCCTCAGATTAACGTGGCTAAGACGTGGAAGCAGAGATTTGTTTGGGACTATTCTAGAAGATCACGTCTACCTCCTCATCGATACCTCCGAATCAATGAGAGACCAACTGCCACTGCTTAAAGAAAAGATCCACCAACTCATAAAAGTTATCATCCAATGTCTTTATAACCATTTTATGGGTCAGATACACCCACGATGTTCTACAGTTCCTAACCATGTGGATTCCATCCTGGCAGGAGCAGCTTTGTCATAAATCAAAGATGAACGTAGTGGCCTTCGGGTCACGGGTAGTGTGCTGGAGGAACAGGCTGACAGACGTGAGCCCTCAAAGCCTGGACAGCGTTTGTCGGTGGGTCAAAGGGCTGCAGGTGAGCTCGGTCCGGCTCTAAAAACAGCTGCTGTCGATCTGCTAAAGCTTGCTGCTCATCCACAAAGATAAGGAGGTAACCGTTGCCTTGGATTTGGCAGCGCGGAGAAGGAGAAGAGCTAGCCGATTTCTAACCGATAGCAGTCGAACAGGCTTAACGTGGACAGACGTACAGACGTTCAAATGAGTGAACATAATCAAACAGGGCTGTGTATTGTATCGAGTTATCTCCTCAGGGCAGACAGAATTGCAAAAGGGGAAATTCAATTAGATAAGGATATAACTGTAGAGTATTTATCGACATGGCATGAGCTCATTATATTCATTTATCAGGAGTGTTTACTGTTATGGCTAAAAGAAAAGCTTGTTTTTTAGGCTGCAGGCTCAACGGATACTTTGGGAGCGTTGGGTCAAGCCTTCACTGACCAGGATGTGCAAGCTGTTTACCTGCTGACGGACGGGAGGCCTGACCAGGTGTGACTTCATCATCTCAGCAGCAGGAGAGGTGGTCAGGGTTATCTCACCGCAAGGTCAAAGGTCAAAACCACCCCTTTTCGCTGTTGGCCCGTCATTGTTTTCGCTCTTTCCTGACACAAGAGACCCCGCAACCTTTCAAAGATCCTAATGGTTTGACCTCATCTTATCGAGCATTGTGCTGATAACGTTTTGTCACCAACACCTCTCAGCCAATCAGGAGCATCCTGGAGCAGGTTCGTCGCTGGGGCCCAACCAGGAAACCAGTTCACACAATCTCCTTCAACTGCGATGACCAGGAGGCCAACGACTTCCTGTCTGATCTGGCCAGGGAGACACAGGGCAGGTTCCACTGCTATCACTCTCAGGGCTCCTCCCTCCCCCAGCCCTTTGAGGTGAGTAAGCAGAGAAGCAGACTATTGTTTCGACGTCGCATCCTTTATCGAAACCTCAGAGCGTCCAAAAAGCTCTCTAGATCGGTTTGAACCGCAAACACGTGCGGAACAGATGTTGACATTTGTCAACAAACAGTTTGTCGTCGTATGTTTTCCATCAAGAGCGAGGACGTCCACCTTTTGAAGTGTGAGATGAAGAGGGGGGAGGACGACTTCCGTCGGGTCCAGAGTCTCCGTGCAGAATGTGTGATGTTGGATGCGTTCCACCATGGGAGCAGGACAGAAATCAATGGGTGAGATCAGTATTTGTCTACATAATTGTTTGACCCCCCCCCACCCCCCCACCCCACACTGTGGTTTTAGGGAACGTCCCTAGACGATCTCCCTGCTGTTTCTACAGCGGAAGATCATGTCAGAAGAGTAACGGCGCCCCCTCCTGGGAGAAGAGCACACCGCACCAAAAAGAGGAACGTACGGGAAGTGCCGTCCAACGACCAAATTCGGAGAGGTGCCCACCCAAACCAGAGAAACATAAAGGTTAATTATAAAACCAACCACCCCTCACCCCAACAAAGTGTAACAAAACAAACATACCTTAAAAGCACCTCGCAGAATTCCATCAACAATGTCTGTTTAACCTGCGCAGGACAAACCGGTGCCAGCATGCTGGGGCTTGAGAACAGCGGTCTGGCTAGGAGAGACCAGGCCACCACCCTGACCGACAGCCCCCCCACCCTGACTGACAGCCCCCCCACCCTGACCGACAGGCCCCCCACCCCCGCCCAGGAGTGGATGCTGTCTGAGACCCAGCTCCTCTTCCAGAGGAACGCTGAAAAGCAGGAGCAGGTCCTCCAGAGTGAGTCAGCACGCTGCTACAATAACATGACCTACCTGGGGATGATGGACGCCCCTCCCACCTAAGTGTCTCTCCTGGAAGAAACGTGTTTCTTCGTCAAGTAAAGCTAGACAGTGAGGAGGAGAGGCACAGAGACATGCTAATCAAGCAGCTGGGTCTTCTCTAACTGCAATCACGCACTGCGGTTTCCAGGAGACCCTCGATTGGCTGTTATTCCTCAAACATCATTTTGAGTGCGAGGAGTCAATCATTCAAAATAGACGTTTCCCCGAGGCCCCTTCGAAATGTAATGAGCGGTCATTTCATTTGAGTGCAGCGTTTGAGAGCAGCTTCGTTGATTACCTGAACTGTTCCTTCCTGATTTCCTGCCAGAGCTGAGGTTGGAGTCCTCGAACACAGCAAGTCAGGAAACCATCGAACCAAGACAGTGAGTGTCGTGTCGAGCTGATATATTTGGGGGTTTAAGGACTGCCATTTGGACGGGTTAGTCTGCCGCCTTTTGGTCTGTTATAGTCTTTATTCCCTGTGTGTCTTAGTTATTTATTCTAAGACCAGAAGTGCCAGGAATTTTACTGGGTGAAACAAAGGGCTTTATTTTCCATGAAGCGTCATGGAGAATTTGATGACAAGGGGTGGGTGATACCAAAAGTAAAGGAATCCCCTTTTGGTTAAAGGACTTCTCACTTATGAGGGGGTTCCCCCAGTGTTACTGGGGGCAGGGCAGGGGTGGGGGAGGGGGTGGTGGGGCTCCCCTCACATCAGAGTGTCATGCGTGTCCCAGGTCCCTGGATGTGTCGTCGGCTGAGTGGCTGAGGAGCAACAGTCTGGAAGCCAGGAGACTGACCTTCACAGACGCCGTGTCTCCTGCCTCCGTCCGCCACAGCCCCAAACACCTCCCCCTGCTGGACAAACACGTCTTCTCCAAAGTGTTCGATGAGGTAGGCTTGCATAGCATCTGCCCGTGTGCAACCTTCCACCACCTGCTCACGATTGGTTCACTGTCGGTAACCCGGCCAACAGCTATGGCGTTTCGATGACAGCATTTCCTCTTAGATCCTGCAGGAGGCAGAGTTGTGATTAAAATAGGTCCAGTTACCACTGATGATTCAGTGTTTCAGAGTGGGAGGATGAGTAGAAGTTGGAACAAATCAAGGCAAACACTCATCAAGGCCATAATCAGATATTATATAAAGATGGATTCTACTCACATTTCTTTTTTTATTTGACTAAGAAATCCACGCAGGAAACCACAATGACCTCACCACAGGGAACCTGGTTCCATTCCAGCCCAGGCAATATCCTACATGTCCTTCTCTCTCTCTGTCTCTCTGTCTCTCTCTGTCTCTGTCTGTCTGTCTGTCTGTCTCTCTCTCTCTCTCTCTGTCTCTCTCTCTCTCTCTGTCTCTCCGTCTGTCTGTCTGTCTCTCTCTCTCTCTCTCAGCATTACATTTCCTGTCATTCTTCCATGGTTTCTCTCCCCCATAAATAAAACGGAAACACCACAAGATACATCTTAACAGAGACGCAAACAACTTATTCAGCTCTTCTGCGCGTCTGCCGTTTCCTGACATCTATGCCGCGCCCAACTACGTATACAGAACAAGCATACGTGTTCAGCCTGTGTGCTATTCAATACTGCCGTTTGTCTGCAGCAGTACGCCTGTGAAGCTCCCATTGTCCACGTCAGCTATTGTCCTCCGCTGCGAGTGGAAGGACACCTGAAGTACGTCGAATTCCTCCTATTTTTTCCCGTTCAAAAGAACCCCCCCCCCCAAAACTGCCTGAAACCTTCTATTCATTCCGAGCAGACGCGATTGGCCGTAAACAAGCGCCTGTGTCTGGCTGGCCCCTTCTGGAAGCAGCACACAAGTATGCAGCCTGCCGATGATGGCCGCGTGGGTTCACGTGGACGACACTCTTAAGGCTCAATGGCCTAGAAGGATGACAAACCACGCTGCCATGGCAACGGAGCTGTGATAAGCAGAACGGAGACAATGCGTTGTGTAGCGTTGATGGACTCGGAATCGTAAAATAATGCGCTCGCTCGCTCTCTCTGTCGCTCTTGTTGACACGCACACGCCGTTATGTTTGCATGTTCACTACCTGGGATGACGATGACGATGATGATGATGATGAGGATGTGTGTGTGTGTGTGAGTAGTTTCATTTCCCTCCATTTCAGGCTAGTCCCCTCCTGCACATCAGCCTTGGAGGCAAGCAGCCCCTGGCTGTGATCAACCCTCTGGCCCTGAACCTAGAGGGCTACAAGACCAAGCTCCGGAAGGTTCTGAATGCATACGAAAGGTCCTGAGAGCCCAGCCCTGCTGCATGGATCTCACACACCACGTCCTTTATTGTGGCTGTTGAAAGGCAGTGACGTCAGTTTCCTCATCCTCAAATAATCAACATGCGCTGTTCTTCCTTCCTTGATTAGGCGTTTGAACAGGATCGTGTGGAGATGTTTGACTCAGGAGGAGAGAGATCAGTGAGTACACCCCATGAGTGGATTTAAACTCATCTTCACGTTCCTACTGGATGGATACAGTGAATTGAATGAATGAAGATAGTATTTAGACAGTGTGTTTTGTGTTGGTGGTTGATAAATAGCTAGATTAAGAGCTAGCTAATTAGAGTCTCACCCCAACCTGGCGGTGTGACGTGACCCGAAGGTTTGGTGCCGACAAGCCGGTCTCCTTCAGGGTCCACCGGGCCCCCCTGCTGGCAGCCCTGGAGCGGCTGGGCTGGCCCCTGGCCCTAGAGGACATCGCTCTCCTGGAGGAGCAGATCCACATGGGCCTCTCCTTCCTCCAGCAGGCCTCAGACCTGCTGCAGGCTGCCCAGGAGCGGAGGAGCCATCACACCGTGAGTCACGCCCTTCTAGAACTCTTCCGACAGGAAGTCCCTACCGTTTCCTCTGTGGAATCGAGAAAAACCTGCCGGCGAGATACGAGTTGTTGCCGCTCAGCTGCTCTTTCTGTGGTTCTGCGGTTCTGAGGCAAAGTGACAGTAGCAGACCACAGACCATCAGGATTACTCTGCTCACCTTGTCTGACATTGAAGTCAGACAAGCAGTTCAAGAGAGGGGGGTCAGAAATCCAATCATTCTTCAGATGGGACATCAAAGGCAAACAGTGTATCGGTTAAGCCTCTGCTATAGGTCTACACACAAACACACACACACGAACACACACTCGCGCACTGACAAGACACAATCTCTCATGTAATCAACTGTTGATTGAAGTGCAATGGGAAATTAGACCTGCTCCATGATGCTTTAAACGTCACAACCATTTAGTCATATCTGTTTGTTACAAATGTCCTGACATCAGTCTAGTTGCTGCATGACTTGTTTGTTTGTATAGGATGAAGTAGCTGCAGCAGGCGTCACTAACACCATCCAGACTGTTTTCCCTTCAACCTCAATTTAGCACACCCGATTCTACTAATTACCTGGATAATGAGCTGAGTGAGGCTACATTAAGTGCAGTTGAAGGGAAAACATACATGATGGTAGCCCTCCAGGACCAGAGTTGGTGACCCCTGAGCTGGAGAGTAGCATTCTTTGTTCTCCGGAAAGTTCTCTCACCATTCCTCTATTTAACGTAGAACGCAAGACATGACACAAACAGTTCATCAAACACCCCAGTCAGGACAGCATCCCAGAGAACCCTGGACCCTCTCAGAGGTCAAAGGGTAATCGCCAGGTCGGAGGTCGATGGGTACTACTACTCTGGTAAGTGACCCCCATCCCTCTGGAACAGGAACTGAGCTCGTTCTGGATGTAATTCATGTGTCTAGCCAACATGTTGCTAACCATGAATACTCCCTGACTGCGGTTCCTCTTTGGCTCCGGGGGTGTCCCTCTTCGCTTGCTGTAGGTACGGTGAAAGAGTGCGTGAGGAGGAGGAAGGCGGCGGTGGAGTTCACTAGCGGAGGTTCTGAGATGGTACCTCCCGAGTTCCTCATCCTGGTGGGAGGAGCCCAGCCGTGTCCTCGTCTAACAGTGAGACAGACACAGATGCTTTTATAAATACACGAAACATGTGTGCCATATATATATATATACACACAAATAATTTTAAAAGAGAATAGAAATAAATATCCATAACAGAATCCCATCATCGAGAGCTTCCTGTCCTTCCCTGTGTCTCCTCAGATGGGGGACTTTGTCCTGGTGGCGGACAAAGACTCAGGCGGACGCTTCCTCCCCGGCGTTGTCATAGCAACCCCTTGTCGCCTGGAGCGGGAGGACAGATTGTTTTCGGTCCTCCAGCCAGACGGGAAGAAGGTGCGTGGAGGGCTTCTGGCCGGGGGCCTCTGATGAGCTGGGCGGAGCGCAGGGGGGACAAGAGGCACGCTGACTGATCCAGCACCACTTATCACCCCTGCCTCAGCTGGGACTCAGTCCAGTGCCACTTATCACCCCTGCCTCAGCTGGGACTCAGTCCAGCACCTGACATCCATGGCCCCCTTCGCTGCCTCTCTCGCTCTCCGTGTTGAGGCAAAGCAAAGAATCTTGATTATGCACAAACTGGAAAATCAAACTCAAGGGATGAGCATGTGACGGGGTTGTCCGCTTCCATTTGGTGTTACAATGGTGTTTTCTCATCCCTGTCTCTCTGGTCCAGCTTGACTGTCAGAGGATCAGGATGGTAAAGATCAGCCAGAGAAGGTACCTGCAGACCTGCCTGGACCTGCACCAGCGTCTCCTCCCAGCCCGGCCCAGTTCTCACTCAGAGCCACCATCCAGCCGGACGCCCTCTAACACCTGCACCTCTGAGAGGAGTTCTGACTCAGCAGGTCAGTACTGCAGACCCTCTAGACTCACAGCAGGTCAGTACTGCAGATCCTACAGACTCACAGCAGGTCAGTACTGCAGACCCTCTAGACTCACAGCAGGTCAGTACTGCAGACCCTATAGCAGGGTTGTTAAACTCCGGTGAATGGGTTGTTGTCAAGCTCTGTGGAAGCCTGATAACGACCCATCATTAGAATCAGGTGTGCTGGAGCAGGGAAACATCGAAAACCTTTAGGACAGCTGCCCTCGAGGACTTGAGTCTGACGCCCCTGCCCTCTAGACTCACAGCAGGTCAGTACTGCAGACCCTCTAGACAGAAAGCAGGTCAGTACTGCAGATCCTATAGACAGCACGTATAGGACTGCAGTTTAGGCTCAACCACACCGCTGTGTCTGGGGCCTGTATCAGATAACACTCCTCACTGTCACTTGCCAATCACTCCCAAATAGGTGATCTATCCTGGGCTGCCATTAGGATGAGCTATCCTTAGGCAACCCAGCAACCATTAAGGAGAGCTCAGGGGGATTAGAACACTGGAGGGGTGGGTCTCTGACGGACTGGGGGGGGGGGGGGGCGGGTGGAAGGGAGTTCTCCATGTTGACAGCACAGTCACCATGGCTGAGGGTGGAACGTGATGAGTAGAGCATTACCTCTGCTGTCTTAACAGTGAGTGGGATGGATGGATGGAAGATCAAGAGAGAAAGATGCTGTACCATGATAGGACTTGCTTATGATAAATGATACACCTCAGGAAGCCTAGGTTTAGAATAAAGTAATTACCATTGGCCTGCTTACAGTCTGTGTAAAGAGGCTTTCAATAGATCTCAATGCACCTGGACGATGTCCTAAACCAACCATCACAGGTCGTAGGGGAGGAGGTGTCTATGTGTTTTGGCTCGGCTCAGTATTCTTCACCATGGCAACATGCAATGAATCCAACCTCCATATTCCATACCTAATAAGCTGTATTAATGGACTTTGAGTGGTGGCCTTTTGGGCTTCTAATTTGAATCATTTCGGTGAAACCAGGTGCGGAATGCTAGCCATTGTCTAACCACAGTTACTGGGCCATGCTCATTTAGTGTCCAGATGACATCGAAAGATTTACAGCAATCTAATTGCTGATGATTATCTCCCCCCCACCCCACCCAGCACTACCCCTCTGAGCTAGCTAAAGGAAGCAATGCATGCTGGTTCTTAACAGCCTTGCTCTTTCTTCCGAATACTGCAAGACAGGTTTAGAAGAGCATGCTGGGAGCTGCAATGTTCATTTTCAACACAGGTGATCAAATACACTTGTACCTGTGGCTAAATGCCCATGTGGTTGTTTGTGGCCTGACAGCTGAATGAACAACAGACAGAACACACAGCACACACACACACACACACACAGTACCCTGGTGAATGCCCTCCTCATGACAGATGGCTTTTGGGTTAAGGGGCTTATGGCACAGAGGGGAAAATTTCAATTGAATTCGAGAAGACACTGGTTTGCTGTGTCTATTTACT
>BROE01000028.1:7337649-7365706 GCA_036571765.1 Plecoglossus altivelis
GGGGGGGGGGGGGTGTAACACATGCTGTAGGCCATAGTGTACTTATTCTAAAGCTGAGATGATCTTTGTGAGTGACAGGGACCTGATCTTGTTTAGTGTTTAAGGACATAATCAGGATGTATTTTTAGGTCACCACTCTCGGATAGCTGCATTGGGAAAATAGGTTTTCGGTCACTGCATCAACCACACGTCTGACAGCGTCCAGTCTACTGACCGTGTGTCTTTCTCAAACCCCCGATCGTATGCGATGTTGGGACGATGTGACGCTGGGTTTTGTGACAGCGTTGACCGCAGCAGACCTGTGACCGGTGTCTTCTCCAGTGTTGGACAAGACTGGATGTTCCTGGGCAGCAGAGGCTGAGGAGAGACCATGGCCAAGATCTGCACAGAGCAGTCTTACCCCACACGGCATCGACCTTCCATCCGCACGCCGGATGCTGAGCTGGACGACGTGGAGAATGGGACCTACAGGTTAGGCATCACCACAGGGGTGGGGGTGGGGGGAGGGGGGGGGGGCTGCCACGGCAGTCGAATCAAACGCGCCCCGTGATCTCACCCTCGAGATTACGTCGTGGAGACGGTCAGGAACGTAGCGCGTGCAAAAAACTGTTACGTCTGCAGACAGTGGCTAGACTGTTGTATTTCCTCTTTCCTGTCTCTCCTCCAGGGGGCGCTCTCTGTGTGAGGACAACTCCTCAGAGATGCAAGGGGTCGTGTCCGTGGCCACCAGCAGACTGCCAGAGTCTCGCCGAAGCTCCTTTGCGGGAGCGGGCGCCATGGCCAGGTATTCAGAGCTACCACCTATAGTGTTGTTTGATTACAGGTAGCTTTGTTGAGGTCACCTCCAACCAGGGGCATAGGTGTGTTTTGAAAACGTGAGAGGGACCGATTTTGATACCCAAAGATGCAGTCATTTGATAACTTTCTTTATGACCCATGAGGGGGTGTGGGGACAGATGTGCCATTTAAAAAAAGGGGTAGAACGTAACCTATGCCCCTGCCTCCTGCACCAACCACCAGTCTAGACACTCTCCCACGTCAGAACCCACCACCTGTGTTACCGCCTACCTTCTTTACCTCCCACTGATCTTCCAGGCTCTCTCACTTCCTGTTCATGCTGCGCAACTGGGCGTCCCACAGGCTGCACGGTGAGGTGGAGCGACCCGATTCGTTCCTGGAGCGCTTCCGGGGCCCCGAGCTCAAAGAAGCCTCCAGTCGAGAGAGCAACGCCCAGTCTCTGGGTCACCCCGATCGTCTGCGGAAGAGAAAGTACGTCTGTCTGCGCTGTTCATGTTCCCGTAACTACCCATGACTCTTTTTCAGAAAGAGATTCTCATTAGTAGTCAAAATGGTGACATTCCTAGTGCCTCAGAATAAACCGTCTGCCCCAAGCGGGGAGTAGATATCTCCCTGTACCTCTCCTGAGTCACGACCTGCCGTGTCACTGTGTTTAGATAAACCAACAGAGTACAAAACAGACTAGGGGTGACCATGCTTATCCCATTCAAACGTGTCACTCGTCTGCATCACGGTAAGTCTAACGAAACTCTCTACGGTCTTCCTCCAAGTGCTGTGGGTCACTGGCCGCTGGCCGCTTACAATATGAACAACTGCAACAACACAGATGAGTAAGTCTCCCATACTGGGACAGAAACTAGGTGACCAAACGTAGTGGTCCTGGAGTCATTCTAGTTCCCATAGAACCTTCTAGAAGCCACGTAGCCATTTGGGAAAACTGCACCGTTCTAGATGCGATAGACAAATGTTCTAGAGGCCATCAAATATTCTGGAAGATGTGTAGTCGTTCTTAATGCCATATAGTTCCGGTAGCTGTGAAATATAACGTCTGTTTGCAAAGTAACAAGAAAGAGCTAGATGTGAACCGTCATAGAGAATACTAGCGTCATAGTACAGTCTCATCAGAACACCTATCAAAGGACATGGTCATATGTTTCTTGATAGGTTTACCATACCTTCCTGTACCTTCCTATCTATTGCTGAAGATGCTTGACTCTGTGTCCCTCATACATTGTTGGTGCTGCTTATTCTACGTAGCCCCCAAAGTACGGACAAGAAATAAGCCATGTTTTCGTATAGTCAGGTGGTGTCATGTTGCCATCTAGTGGCCATATGTGAGGCTAGCACCCTGACCGCTCTAACAATGTCTGAACAAAACCCCCCAAAAACCTAACTTGATGAGAACTGTCCAGCCTAAACCTCACCCTCTATAGTAGTAAGAGTAGCATGGTCCCTTAGTCCACCCATGGTAGTCCATGACCCCGCCTCCTAGGTCCCCTCTCTCGGCCACGAGATGAAAAGCAAAAACGTGTCGTCCCGTAGCAAAAAAGACGACAAGAAAGAAGAGATCAAAAAAGAGGACGAGAAGAAGGACGAGAAGAAAGACGAGAAGAAGGACGAAAAGAAAGATGAGAAGAAAGATGAAAAAAAAGATGAGAAGAAAGATGAGAAGAAAGATGAAAAGAAAGATGAGAAGAAAGATGAAAAGAAAGATGAGAAAAAGGATGATAAGAAAGATGAGAAAAAGAAAGAGGAGCCTCCGTAAGTATCCATCTGCTGTATCCAAACCATAGTTTGTATCTTTAGACTGCAACTGAACACCTGTAAAGGGTTAGGATACCAAACATCCCAGTGTGGATCGTTTAAACGGGACATCTGCCACTGCAGAAAAGTCTTCAAAATGTTTGGATTTGTACGGTAAATTGACCAAAACGTTGATTTTAGGAAAGAAATATGGATCATGGACCCTGCCACAGATCTCTACTACAGATGGCTGACTGTCATTGCTGCTCCGGCATTCTACAATCTCATGATGCTTGTAACAAGGTATCATCCTTTGTCCTCTTTCCTCTCCTCTTATCACCTCTCCATCTCTCCATCTATCAGGTTTCCATAGCGATCCCAACGGAATTGTCTTGTTTCCTCTCTTTTCCAGGGCTTGTTTCAATGAACTTCAGAACACTTACACGAGTCTGTGGATATTTCTGGATCTCACGTCCGACATCATCTACTACACGGACACGTTTGTGAGGTCGAGGACAGGTCCGTCTCTGTTCGGTGCTGCTTCCGTAAGATCGGCCCAACCTCGACCCGAGGTTGCGCTCGATCGTCGCCGCCGTTTTGACGAGCCTGTTACCTTTTATCTCCTCCAGGTTTTCTGGAACAAGGCCTGCTTGTGAAAGACGGCAAGAAGCTCCGAGAGAAATACAGACAAACTCCTCAGTTCAAGTACGACATGCTGTCCATGATCCCCACCGACATCCTGATGTTGAAGTTTGGCTACAACAACCCGGAGTTGAGGTTCAACCGCCTCTTCAAAATGGCCCGACTGTTCGAGTTCTTCGACCGCACCGAGACCAGGACCAACTTCCCCAACATCTTCCGTATCAGCAACCTCGTACTCTACATCTTGATCATCATCCACTGGAACGCCTGCATCTTCTTCGCCATCTCCAAAACCATCGGTTTCGGCTCGGACACGTGGGTGTACCCCAACATCAGTCACCCGGAACACGGACGGCTAGCCAGGAAATACATCTACTGCCTCTACTGGTCCACCCTGACGCTGACCACCATCGGGGAGACCCCGCCTCCCGTCAGGGATGTGGAGTACCTGTTTGTCGTCGCCGACTTCCTCATCGGCGTGCTGATTTTCGCCACCATCGTCGGTAACGTCGGCGCCATGATTTCCAACATGAACAAGTCGCGCGCTGACTTCCAGGCCAAGATCGACTCCATCAAGCAGTACATGCAGTTCCGTAAGGTCACCAAAGACCTGGAGGCCAGGGTCATCAAGTGGTTCGACTACCTGTGGACGGAGAAGAAGACCTGCGACGAGAAGGAGGTGCTGAAGAACCTTCCGGACAAACTGAAGGCCGAGATCGCCATCAACGTCCATTTGGACACCCTGAAGAAAGTGCGCATCTTCCAGGACTGCGAGGCGGGTCTCCTGATCGAGTTAGTGCTCAAACTGCAGCCTCAGGTCTTCAGTCCGGGGGACTACATCTGCAAGAAGGGCGACATCGGACGCGAGATGTACATCATCAAGGAGGGCAAGCTGGCGGTCGTCGCGGACGACGGGGTCACGCAGTTCGTGGTGCTTAGCGACGGAGCGTACTTTGGAGAGATCAGCATCCTGGGTATCAAAGGCAGTAAGGCGGGAAACCGAAGAACGGCAAACATCCGGAGCGTGGGCTACTCCGACCTGTTCGCCCTGTCCAAGGACGACCTGATGGAGGCGCTGACCGAGTACCCGGACGCCAAGAAGGCCCTGGAGGAGAAGGGGAAGGCCATCCTGATGAAGGACAACCTGATCGACGAGGCGGTGGCAAACGCCGGGGCCGACCCCAAGGACCTGGAGGAGAAGATCGTCCGTCTGGAGAGCAACCTGGACGTCATGCAGACCAAGTTCGCCAAGCTCATGGCCGAGTTCTGCTCCAGCCAGAGCAAGGTCAAACAGAGGATCACCAACATGGAGGCCACGGTCAAGTCAGTCCGCCCGGAGGATCTGTCTGAAGTGGTCCCTGACAAAAAGACCCAGTAATTTCACAGCAGTTTACCCAGAGACTTAACAGTACAACAAACACACACAAAAAAAACACAAAGATTTTCAGTTTTGTAAGATAGGTAGTTTGATACTTTTGGACTCGACGCATTTATATCCATTTATACGTTAAACGGTACGTGTGTATTATCGTTCATGCAATATGTATTCTTTGTGTGAAAAAAAAAGAATGTGTCAAAACATTGCTGTACCATGTATGCAGTGCATATACATTGCAGTATGCTGTGATTAAGATGCACCAAGCATCCTGAACCACACCATGGAGATGTTACCTGCAGAGACGGCAGATTCCCTTTTGAGCGGTAGAGAACCCCCACTTTGTCGAAGGCAAATCCATCCAATAGTCACAGTGGATTTGGAAATGTACAGCTTTCCTGTCGAGTGAGTCTAGTTCTACCGATGAAATGTTGCGCGATCCGCTTATTTCCTGTATGTGTCAATGCATGTCATGTGAGCTGTGAGGGACCGGTGTGTCCACCGTGGGTTCGTTGCCCTCTCGCAATAGTCCCAAGTCTGTGGGCTGGTCTGCTCACTGGAGTGAAGGTCAAGCAATGTGAAGGAGCAACACAATGGAAAGCCTCCCAATTCATGTATGTATGTCACCGAATTGCGTGCTTGCACTGGTGTTCCTGAATTGAAGCTACGCTGTCATCAAAGCATGCAAATGTCGCATAAACGAGGCAAGTATGAAATGCAATGTTATGTTTTAGCAGATGTTCGCATGAGAAAATATTGAATAAACGATTAAAAATGGCATTGTTGGTCGCGGCAGAGTTTTTTGGGGGGGGGGCTCGGAATGTCGATCTTCGTTTGCGGCGCTCCTTGAGAAGTAATCATTAACCTGCGTGGAGAGTTCCTGTAAATACACAATGAGTCTGAATAGAAAAAGGAGCCCTATTCAATCTTGTCGTCACAATGCAGGCCAACGTCTTCCCCAGCAACAGAGTACAGATCAGGTATTGGTTTCAAGGTTGTCAACACAGCTCGAGGCAAGCGCCGGCGCGCTATTGAACGACCAAGCAACTTCGTTAAAACGTTCTGAGGCGTTCATGGAGCCATGCCTCTCGGGTCTAGAACCGAAGACGGCGAGCTGTCTCACCGAGTCACCTTGTACAACTGGAGAGAGGCCGCTCTGCTGGAGAAACAGCTGCGCTCTCTGGAGACCCTGAAGAAGCAGACGGAAGCTTCCATCCGCACGGAGCAGCGCTCCGTCTGCCTCCGCTTCCTCGCCCTGCTGCGGGGGACGCAGCGGAGACGCGGCGGGGTGAGCGAGGGCCGGCGGGAGATGTCCCCTGCCCTGGTCTCCGCCTGCGGCAGACCCTGGACGTGCCGTCTCCAGGCCGGGGGGAGAGCGTGCGCGTCAGCGCCGTCGAAGGTCGACTTCACGCCGACGCCCTCCTCCTCCTTCGCAAGGCTTGGGTCTTGCGTGTGCAGGACGGCCGGCCGACAGGAATGGTCCGGGTCGGGACCAAAGCTTCAGAGGGCACACAAACATCATCCACGGGCCCCGGACCACCTCGTCATGCCAGGATCGGGGATATCGACAGCAGCTGTGGGATGCGGCTCTCGCGCCGTCTGTCAGATCCCTCTGCTAAAGCGAAGGTCACGTGCTGAAGGTGGCGACCTTCTAAGCCGCACAGACAAACGCCCGCCCGTCCGTGGACACGTCCGCCCAGACCCAGACGAGGACAGCAGAGCAGCTGAAGACCTTAGTGAGAGGGTGAAGCTATTCATAGGGGAGGTGACCATCCTGGGGCAGCAGAACCGCCAGCAGGGTGCCATCCTGGATGACTACTACGCCCGGAGGCTGCTGGGTGAGGCCAGGCCAAGAAGAGAGGTATCCCAGGACGTTAAGGAGGATCTGGGCCCCTGGGAGCCTGTGGGTACGAGGAAGGACTCTAGGAGTCGTACTCTGAGGAGGTGGAGGAGTTGACCTCTGGGGAGTATGACCGCACCCTGCAGACCAGCGAGAACATGGTGGATAGAAACTGGGAGTGAAATACCTCCAACTGAAGCCCTAAGCTTTACTGTTTTAAGTAGGTTGGAAAGTTTATGCGACGCCGGAAGACTTCAAAAGTCGACTCGATCATGTCATGTTTTCTCCCTGCATACGTACAGTGCTTTGCTTGTTTTGGAGTTCTTGGAGGGTTCTACAACGTACGGAGCAAAGGTTCTCACACTCATTCTCTCACGTGTATGACATCAGTCAAAGAATGTAGTCACTTTTAATCCGTTCTGCAGCATTTATACACACAGGTGATTTATGATGATTTAAATACACATTCTTGTCTCTCCTGAGATAGGCTTTGACCGAATAAAATAGTTCACCAACTGGACATCTCAATTCTGTGACACACACACACACACTTTGTGTTCGTGGAGGGCGAGGAGTCTTCAATGTGTGCAGCGTAACACATGTTAATAAAGCAGTCGATCACAAAAAAACAAATCTAAAAAAACAATACGAACCAATATGAAGGAGCCAAATGTTTTCGTTTCCAAGCGTAAGAAGCAGTCCCTTAAGTTCAGCTGTGAAGTGGGGGGGGGAGGGGAGGGGGGGGCAAGTACTGCAAAGCCATCTAGGTCAGACAGCGAAGACAGTTGCTACAGTACATCAGTATGATATGTCAAGTGAAGTGTGAGAACTAAACAGCATAGTCATTCTGTCATGGCATAAAACAGGATACAAAAAAAAGAAAACACAGGCCAGGATTTATGGCGGCGTTAAACAAATACCTCACGCACACACACGCGCACACGCACGACAGGTTTGAATCCGACTCTAATCGCCTCAGGGAGCCTGTTACGACAGTAAGATGTAGGGACTCCAGCCAAGACTGGTAGCTTGGTTTGCTAAAGTCACATTACCGGTGTAGCAGCACCATAAGCGGTCCGTGGGACAGCGGGTCTGTGTCCTGATTCCAGCAGTTCTATGCCGCAGACCACACTGGTGACCAGAGAGAGGGGAAGACTTCAGGTCCATCTACGGGAGAACATGTTCCTACAGAGACAGTGTATATATATATATATATCTATGTATATATACTGTATACTATACCGTTCACTGACCTGCTAGTTAAGTGCACTTTCACAGTTTCACGACAATCAGAAACGATTCAAATCTGCTTGAAATTTTGCTCAAATGGTTTAACACTGCAAAAATCTAAAACACCATTGAAAAGAAGATGAGGGGGGGAGGGGGGGGGGGGTGTTTGCGAAAGAAAATCAGAACTGATCAAAGTCTTTGGAAAGCATCAAAGCACTAACAGGGTTGGGTGGTGGTGGTGGTGGTGGTGTTGGTGGGTGGGGGTCACAGTCATCCACCTGGCACGGAACACCCTGGTTGAGCAATGAGCAAAAAACCCCCCTTGAGAAAAACTACAATGGGCTTGAGGAAGCAAGCGGCCGGCCAAACAATGTCGACGACGTATCAGCGATGGCATTTCCTGCTCTGAGGTGATGCATTGTTAACCAAACCAGCGCAACGCTGGGTTCAACATTTTCAAATTGATATTTTCCAAACTGAAACTTCTCAAACATCATTTTTTTCCCCCTAGGAGGCTTGCTCATTGTTCTCCCTTTTTCAATCGATCGCTATCATACTATAGTGTAGGTTGCTGGAGTGTCCACGTGTGTGTGTATGGTGACAGTGAGGGGTATTCAGGCACAGGACCACTGCAGTGCTTCCATTTCAACCCACTGTACTTAATATCGTTGACTTTCCCCTCTTCTGAAGATAGCAAACTGCACCCAGGAAGTGTCCGCACGCTCGTCTGTCCAATCACAGCATCCCGAATCCTTTGGCATAGGTGATGGCTTTGAGGAGCCTCTCTTTCAGTTTCTCCTTGGTGGAGTACTCTGGGAGCAGCAGTGCATTGAAGCAGGTATGAGAGGTGGGTAACCTGGAGGAGGAGGTGGTGAGAGAAGGAGAGAGTGGGTGAGAGAGATGGGGGGGATAAGGGGAGAAAGAGAGAACGATAGGCGAGAGATGGAGTGGGGAGGGTGACAGAAGATAGGGAGAGTGAGACCGACCGGCAGAAAGACGAGCAAACGAACGAGCGAGGGACAGAGGGAGAGATGGAGAGGAAGAAGGGGGAGGGGTTTGGCGGTGAAGAAAGAGACAGACTGAGATGCGGGGACGCCTATGGGAGAAACGGCCCAACCCACGAGCCACGACAACAAGCGACAGAGCTGACCTGTCTGTGTCGGGGCCGTTCTTAGCGATGATCATCTTCAGTTTTCCCAGGCCTCCCACGGGAGCCCTGTCGGTGCCTGTGGTGAACTGGAGAAACAGCCTCTTCTTCTCCACCCCAAACGAGTGCACCGTTTCCCAGAAGTCTCTGCAAGCCGGCGGCATCGAAAATCAAAACACTATTTTCATACTTGCTGGTCAAAGCAAAAACAAAGCAATGTTTACGCTGCCGCGACAAGAAATATATGATAGCCACATATCCGTTTACTTGATAATTTGGCAATCTTTGTTGTAGCCTCCGTCGTACTCTGTGGTCTCTTCCAGGGCCTCAAAGTCAAGATTCTATGAAGTCAAGAGGAGTTGCAGTTAGAAAATGCTAACAAGAGATAGCTTTGAAAGAACCCCCCCCCCCTCCCCCAAAGTGCTTTCTCTGACGTAGTTCTCCTCACCCTGCTTCCACAGATGAGCAGCTCCACTTCCTCCGGCCGAAACAAATACTTGAGAGGAGACTCGTTGGTCACCATGTGGAAGCCTCTCTTGAAGGCTCGGAATTGCCTCTCCACGCTGGTGTTGAGGGTGTACTCGGCGTACAGACACACAAACTCCTGCCGACCGACGCAGAATTGAATCAATTAGACAAACGACCACACGACGGCATCACTTAGAAGGTGCGTTTACCCAGAGAACATGACTGTTTCCAGCAGCTATAAGATGTGAGGACACCTGAATGAGCCAGGGTGATACGACGGCTTGGAGCGCCGCCCTGGATTCTACGCACCTTCCTGTTCTCGTTGGTCACCGGGATCTTCTCCCCGTCCTCCTTCAGGTCGTACGTGGTGGGCTCTCCGAACAGGTCGGTCTGGGAGATCTGGAAGGTGAGCATCATGTCCTCCTCCACGTTCCCGTCGTACTCCAGCAGCTGCGTCAGGCTCTGGTAGAGAAGCTGCCGGAAGGGAAGACGCAAACCTATCAGAGCCGTGCCTCTTGTGGGCCGCTCGCCGTTCGAGCGCCTTTGCATGACGCGCACGCACATGCGTACGTGCACTTCGTGTCACCTGCAAACCGTGCACGTGAAGTGTGTGTGTGTGTGATGGTAGGAATATCAATTGGGAACTCGGAAGGTTCCAGCATGCTACCGTACTGGATGCGAGTCGGCCAGATCCAGGTGGGTTCCCTTTTTCCCCATGAGCTTCCTGTAGACCACCATGGGGAAATGGACGTCCAGGATGCAGTTGTTGTAAATGGCCAGTCCTAGAACGATCCCGATCAGCGTGTACTGGGCTTCGTTCTCCAGCGAGGAAGGGTTGAACCAGAAGAGCTTGGTGTCATCGTCGTAGGTGAACATCCCTGTGGATCGAACACGACGGACAGCACGGAGGAGAGGGGTCAGGGAAAAGGGGGGAGGTTCGAACCGAGACGCGAGGGAAAAGCAAATGTTCCTCTCGCACGTGATATCTGTCAACACCCAACATCTGTCAACACCCAAGTCTCACCAATATCTGGGTTGAAAATTTCCTCCAAAACCAACTGGAAGAACTCTTTGGAAACGCCTCCCTCATCCACTCCTTGCTCCCCCTCGAACTCCACAAACAGCTGCTTCTTCAGGTCTGAAGGGTTCTCCATGGAAATCATTTCCAGCTGCAACACAGGCAACACGGTTAGAGCACTCGGGATCAGGACACTGCAGGTTCAAATCCCCCCTGCCGTGCATTTCTTTGGAGATTTTATTTTTCTCAAATGTGTCTTGTTATCAAGTTCAAGTTGTGCTTTATTGTCATTAGGTTATTCCAAAATTATCATGATCATGATCTTTATAATACTAAGGAATGATAATGATAATGACTATGATTATCACCCCAGTGCTGTCAGTGTGTGTGGTATTCCAAGGCTTACCCGGACCAGGGCGTCGTCGATAATGTGGTCTCTCCTCACTTTGAGCCTGAGATAAGGGTTGTGCTGCTGGCCCTGGACCATGCTGTACAGCGCCGTGATCCTCCGCTCGCTGTACATGCGGATGCGGTTGTCGTAGTACAGACCTTGGTTCTTGGTGACGGCGTTGAGGATGAAAGGGCAGCTCTGGAAGGAGAACTTGCTCTCCGAGTCCACCTTGAAGAAGGTGAAGTCCTTGTCCATCTCCACCACCTCGTTCAGCGGCTCGTTGACAAAGTCCTCGAAGGGGATGAGGGGCGTCCTGCAGTCCAGGGTGCGGACGCCCAGCTCCTTCTCCAGGAGGTCCACCCGGGGCCCCTTCCGATGGGTGCGCTCCTCCCCCAGAAGCTCCTGCAAGGTCAGCTCGCTGGACTCCAGCTCCTCGTCCTCCTCCTCGTTGTGCTCCACGTCCAGGTCGCCGGCCAGCACGTTGGCGTAGAAGACCAGCTTCAGACACTTGACGGCGGCCACCACCGTCTCGTCGTCGTTCACCAGGTTGTCGCTGTCGTACTCGTTGCTGATGACGGTGAAGGTGATGAGCTGCTGGAAGGTCTCCATCATGCGTCGGATCTGGGCGCTGGTATACTGCGACCACAGGCGCGTCAGCTTGGCGAGCGCAGGCAGAGGTAGCTTGCTCATGGCCTTGCAGAAGACGGGCATGGCCACCTCCAGGTACTCGGGGCTGTGGAGGTTGCGATTCTCCATCACGATGATGAAGATGTTCAGGTAGTTGGGGTCCGTGTCGTACACATCCAGGTAGGTCAGGTCCAGCTCCAGATTGGGAGTCAGGTACACCAGCGCGTTGAGAAAGGCCGCCTCGGTCAACTCGTTGGACAGCAGCTTGTCGTAGACCCTCCTCACCGCGTCCACGTCCACGGACACGTCGACGGGGCCGAACCTGGAAGAGACGCAGTCCTCTCTGGAGGAATCCGCCGCCGCTCCTGACCCCTCCTCCTCCGCCGCCGCCGCCGTCGACGTCTTCTCGTCCTCCCCCGCGTCCGTTTCCTTGTCCCCAGAGACGCGGGATCCGGACCGGTCCTTCCCGAAGATCCGGCCCTTCCGGAAGCTGTGCACCAGGGCGTCTGCGTTGGAGAAGATCCTGCCGATCACCCGGATCATGGGAGAGAAGTCGCCCGTGGCCTCGCAGGCATCCATGATCTGGTACACCGTGTGTTCGGTCAGGTAATGCACATCTGAGGACCGACCCAGCAGAGTCAGTGAGCACACAGACCAGAAGAACAGAAGACTGTGTTAGGATAGGTCATGCGGTAGGTGGGAAAGAGAACGTTTAGCTATATTCGTTGTTATCACTTAAATGTTCTTTAATGTATCGGAATCTTTTGTAGGACCTGGAGTGGATGAATGGGGGTGAGAGGTTAAAAACAATGTTTTCAAAAGTCCTTGTTCATTTGACCCGCTAAACTAACATTTATATTTATGACAGCGGACACATGGCGATGAGTTCATCTCAGGCTACCTTTATAGTCTTCTCTGGTGGTGCTCATCTCGCTGTCGCTTCTGGTTAAGGCAGGGTGGATACCGTTGGCTCCGCCGTCCAGATGGGCGCCGTCGTGTTCTTTGTCAGAGGGGTGGCGATCACAGAGTTTGGCGTTAATCTTATATAGCTCCAGTGCCCTGACCGCAGCGGTGTTGTTATCCACGGGTGTAAAATCAAGACACGATGCACAGAATTTATTCGTGCAGTCCCCATTTCCACAGCCCTCGGTTAACTGGCGAAAGTAGCGCTCGATTAGATGCTTTGCAGTCGCTTTCTTCCTGCACAAAACATTCAAACAGGAAGTCAGAGGGTTTAATGCAGTGTTGGGGGAGAAGGCTTTATTCGAACAGCTCTCCTCATACATCCAAATGAGCCATGAAAACAAAATCAAGGAGGTTTAAATGTTCTTCACTGTCCCATATTGCCATCAGACACAACAGACACTTCAGACTGTCACTGATGGTCCGGGCCAGTGCTAGACCAAAAAAACATCAAGACAATGGTACCGTACGAAACCATGGCAACGCTGGAATTAGTTGTGGCATGCCAACTGAGACCACTTACATTCGGCTTGATTCCGAGTCTCTTGTGATATTTGATGGTACTCTGAAATCACAAGAAAGCAATCTTAAGAGATATTCTGTCCTGGTGTGTAGTATTAGGCCTACGATAAACTACAGTATCCAAGATATTGTCATTAATACGGTGGGCCCACATATGTTTATCTATGGAACCCACGCTATGTCCATACATATGGATGCTAGTGCCAGTAGACCAACTGGATGAGGGACCTCTTACGTGGTCGCAGCCCTTCAACACGACCGTCTAAAAACTTAATTCTCGACTTGTTGACATATTTCCCCCCTAGTTGTCACATTCAGCAAAGCATGGCTACACTGTCGCCTTGGCTAATGCTGCTTGAACATCATGTTGCAACAATGTTTCTGGTTATTGGTTCACATCGCACATGCACGGTTTGTCAACAGGGAGAAGAGGGGAGGGGAGAAGGGGCAAGGACATTTTTAGCCGCTTCTGGCTAATTCTAGCGATGTCCTCCAAGTCAAATCTCTCTATTTATGAGACAAAAAAACAACGCGGGGACAAAAATGAACAGTATTCACAGCGGGGGTGTGAACTAATGTACTAATTATGTTCCTAATACCAATGTAGAGAAGTAATGAAAGGTTGTATGCTTGTATTTTTCTACCGACCTGTCAAAGTACAGTAGCTTCGATTACTGGGGACTGATTTTTCTACAGCGGTGCGTAAAGTCTTCTCCTTGTCAGTCCCCCACAAATGAATTCACGTTGAGACCCAATGTCCTTTCGATGTGGATTTCTTGTTTCTCTGTATTTCTGATAATACCGGTACTTTATTTTAATCTAAGATACACTACTTTTGTTTTGGGGCCTGAACTGTCAAGTCACGAAATGTTCACTGCCATTTGAGTAAACATAGAGATATCCCATAGTTCAATGCGCGACTTGTCAAAAAAAAAAAAGAGAAAAAGCGTCCAATCAGAAATCATCTCATGACGACACGATAGATAGGGCCTAGGATAGTTATTTGACACATGTTTACATTAGAGTAAAGCTTGATAATGAATTAAAAATTATGTTTAATAATGATTGCACACGTTACATTTAAATAGCGAGAGTGAAATATGTGAGCGTGTTGGGGGGAGATGTTGAAAAATATGAATGGATTTATACCAACAATAGATGAAAGATGCACATCATCCAGGCATTCTAAAATCGTTCTTGATCGAAACCTGTAACACTTCATGTAATCAGAAGATGGCAGTGGTTAGTAATGACTGCAATCAAAGCCAGGCATGTAATGCAATAACAATTCATGTTTTTTCCTCCCTTGTGCTGTGAACACGTTTCTACGGGAACGCAAACCGTCTCCATAACTTGAACAGATTGATCAGAACAAAATGTGAAGACATTTACACACTCTGCAAAACCTGCCAACTCCTTTAAACCTTTCATAACCTCCTATCAACCATTTCTTCAGCGATGGCGGATATAGTTCTATTCATCGTCGATGACCTTTTCAAAGGGGATGTGAAACAATGACATGAACATCACAGATAACCGGAGATGTGAACCGCAAAAAAAAAAAACACGCGACAAGAGTTTTCGTTTCTCTGCGTGAGCGTGTGCGTGTTCATTTCTGTGCAGAACTTTAAAGCGACCCACCTTGCTCGGGCCCTATATCAATCGGGTGGAAGAAAACGAGTCGACGGGACACGAGGTCAGGACCCCTTTAAGATTGTCTGAGCCAGTGGAGCATGCGTCCTCAGGACAGCTCATTCCTCCAGGCTTTCCTCTCCATCAGTTTTAGGATCTAGTTAAATGGCACTGACGAACAACCTTTCATCAATCAAATAACCTCCCGGCCTTGACACCTCCACAGTCCAATTCATTTACATCCTGGGAGCCGGCCATCGATGCTGTATCACAATACTAATGGTGGGATGAAGTTTGTGGAGAGGAAAACAGAAAACGCCATCTGTATAGATTAGTTTCTCATACAATGCTGAGCCTGCTATCCCAACACATAACCAACGCACACACACAGAGACACACACACACAGACACACACAGACACACACACACACACGACAGCAATGCTCGTGTCATTATTTACATACAGAGAGCATATTCTATCGGTACTAGGACCTTATTACCATCTGATGCAAGTCTGGAGACAGGAGGTGTGGTTTATGTGATTGTTGAGTATAGGATGCATATGGGATGCATATTAACACGCAGGATATAATACCCAGACTATGATTGATCCTTCTGGTCTTGTTTCTCCTCTTCTTCTTTTCTTTACTGCAGGCGCCACACTCAGGCATTGCAGATGTTATGATTTCTATGGTACATCAATTAATTAACTCGGCTTTCCTTTTCCCGTCTTCTAGGACCCTCATGGTGGTAGTCAACACTCACACGCACACACACAGAGAGAGACACACACACACACACACACACAGAGACACACACACACACACAGACACACACACACACACACACACACCTCCCAGTGAGCTTAATGGGATAGGATCACCGGCTGAGTATTTTTAAGAGGCTTATGACGGTTTTACAATACCTGAACACCACCGCGGTCGTTTACCTTGCCCCTCGCTAGCGGGAAGCAATGCAATCACAATCATAACCTTTCATAAATCAACACTGGCATGTGTCGCTAGCACTCCAAACCCATGGCATCTCATTGTGAAATAGTGCCTTGTAAATGATGCATTATTGAATCCATGTGCATAGCCCCCATGCGACTGGGGACTGTTTGTAATTCTGGGCGTGCGCGTGCCAGCTTGAGATGGAGTCTTTCGCATTGGCTGTGACATTTTGTCTGAGCAGTTATCAGTCCTCTGTGTCACAACGAGAAGGTTCAGTCGTTTAATCATGTGCCAGCGATACGGGGGGGGGGGGGTCACCGGGGGTCCAAGCAGCTGCTAAACATGCCTTTGAATGCACGTGACATTTCACATCCCGAACTGACTAACACAGAGTCTGAATCCTGGGGTAATCGGGGCACAATTAGATGAGAGGTGACGACAGGGAAGACTCACTCCCGTGACTTTAAGTCAACAGCTAATTTTCCAAACAGGATCCCAACAGCGTGTTAATTCCGGCGCCTTATGACAGAGGGAAGCTCCTATTACGGCGTCTGAAGACAATACAAAGGCAGCTAATGATAACAATGGGAAGCCATGTCTACTTTGTTTAACACTGAGCTGTAAATGTGAGGGACCGCATGCAGTTCCCCGCTCCAACACTGGGAGTCTCTATACCTTCATGACAGACTAGCTTCAGGCAGCGTTTGCCCGGGAGCATGAGTTTTGTACCCCAAGATTGATGGCGGAGATAACATTTTTGCTTCGCCATGCATATCTTGTAAACAATTAATCACTATAGCTATTTGTTCCGTAGAGCGCTGTCTAAATGGCTGTCAATAGTGAATCCGGAATGCGAAAATACATAAGCACATATGCTGTGACACGCTAACGGGTTATGTTCCAGTTTGTGTGCGTGCGGCTGTTTGCGTGCCCATCTGAACCGTGTTGTCTATATCTACAGTTCCTTTAAAAGGGGTAAACAAAACAAAAACCTCCAGAGGGTTTCGTTTCCGACGTCAACATCAACACGGGCAGATGCCGCCATCATGCTATGACACACATCTATCATATGACACGCATCTAACATGTGACATGACTTCCATCTGGTTCCGGGGCTCCGCGAAGCCCTGAGGGTCATCTGAGGACACCTAAAAACAGATGTGCCACCCCGGGAGACAAGGGGCCTCGAATAATAATAACCAAGCAAACTGGGTTTCTTTTCCATCCCGTCGACAGTAATACTCTGTGATTTACCTCCGTCACGTCCAGATCATAAAGACGGGAAGGTTGGGGTCGGGAGGGAGAGGAGGAGTGAGGGGGAAAAGGGGAGGGCGGGGGGCGCGTACTTAATGATACCTCGTGAATTCTGTGCGGCTTTGAAACAAGGATAGGCATAATAACAGTGTGACGGAGAGGAGACCTTGCGTTCAAGCAGTAACAGCACAACGTGGAGGAGAGACGTGGACCGGCCCAGCATGCTGGGATTAAAGCATGTTCTTAGGGATTACAAGGATGATTTCGAACGGCTCCCATCGTCCCAACTGCCCTTCTCCCCGTGCCTCATCCATCGAGGAGACAGCGGGGTCAACCTCTGCAGCTAAACACATGTGAATCGGTGTCATTTCCACGTCTTTCGATTTTGCTGATTACGGCACCTTCAACGAGTCGAGAAATTGCCCTTTGATAACACCGTGAGGTGTGCACTGCGTAGCGCTCTCAGTCCTTCAGCATCACAAGCTGCTGAGAGCTGCAGACCACACACAGAGAGAGAGAGAGAGAGAGAGAAAGAGAGAGAGAGACAGAGCTACGGAGAGAGGGAGAGAGATCGCGAATGAGAATGAGAGAAAGAGAGACAATATGGTGAAAGACAGAGAGGTGGAGAAGGAGAGAAAGTGTGGAGGCTAACCTGAAGAATGATAGACAGAGAGAGAGAGAGAAAAGAGTCAGAAGGATAGAAAGAGAGAGAGAGACAGAGACGCTGCCCCATCGATATCTGTAGCCTGCTTTCTACTCCACAGCTCCCCGACAAGGCCATGCTGTACCATTTCCATTTTACAACACAAGCCCTGTTCCTAACTAACCTCTCTGCTCAGGTCATGCACCTTCTCAATTATTCAACGCAGCAAAATCTGGGATTTTAACAGACTGCCCGTCGGACAGACCAGCGCTCAGCTAAACGTGCTCTGGACTGTGTAAGCCCCCTGCTCCCACGAGGAGGACAAACGCGTTTAGCAATTCCGGCCGTTATTACCTCGGTCAGCCTTTGTACAAGATGAGAGGATAACGCGACCAAAAGAGGCTTTACAGTGGAGGTGAAGCCCTATCCTTGTTCAGCACGAACCGCAGCATCGCCTACACGAGGCGCACGGTACCACAGGACACAGTCGAACCCCCCGCTGATGCATCGCTGACATGACATATGCGAATGCGATGGTGAGGGCACTTCGCCGCGTTCAAGCAGCCAGCCAGACCAAGGGCCCGCTGAAGGTTGTTCCTAGGACAGATGAAAGCAGAATATGGGGAATGTTTCCTCATCATCGTTAAGTGATTCCTGGAAACATGCCACGGGACCCGCGGAAAGAAAGACAGAAAGATGGAGAGAGAGAGAGCGAGAGAGAGAGAGAGAGAAAGAGGGTTAGTGAGGCCATTAAAAGAGAATCCAAGTGCTCCTCCAGAGTCCCACAGGCTACAGCATGGTCTCTGGGCCGTGTCTATGGCCAGTGTAATTAACACGCCCTCTCTCTCTCTCTCCCTCTCCTGCCTTAGACCTCCGGCTCTCATTATCCTGTCTCCCCATCATCTCAATATCCTCAGTGCTGCTAGACTACAGTACCAGTCACTTCACAGCCCATCCATGGAGGATGCAAAGGTGCAGGGGTGTTTTTTTCCCAAACGTGGCAGAGGCATCTTTTTTTAATAAGTGGGGATGTGGTCGTGAAATGTAATGTTCTCAATAAAAAGTGTGTGTGGCGGGATGGTTGGGGGGGGGGGGAGAGCGAACACGATGGAAGCGTGGGAGGTTTAGACCGACCGTGTCAGTCTGGGAGGACAGAGCTACTTCTTAGTATGGAGGCAGATGGCCCTGGCCAACCCCACTCTTTCATTTGCAAATTGGAGCCTAAAGTGACTTGACGCCTGACGCACGTCTTCTGCACGGGTGTGAATCAGAGGCTGGTATTACTCTCCGGTCTCCCCCACACCCTCTGCCGCGCTGGGGACGGCCCAACACATAAACTAGTCGGCAGGAGGCTGGAACGCGGCGCAGCGGCAGTCACGTCGAAAGCAGACACTTTTATGAGGTGACTCAAGAGATTGGAAACGTTCTGATTTCCACCTATTAAAATGATGAACAGCGAAGAGGGTGGTGGCGGTTCATGACGCGAGCCAAACCCGGCGCGCACGCAGGAAAACATGCAAATGACCTCCGTTAACGGCAGCTGCGCGAGCCTCATCCCGGCCCCGCGGCCGCAGGTAATCAAAAAAAGTTATCAGCGCGATGAAAGGACAGAGGAGCGCATCCGTTCATCCTCGTGGAAAAAGGCCGTCCAATCACATTAGTCACCTGCTACACATCATCGTTGACAAAGATAGGACAAGCTTGTGATGGCAATTAATCGAATACCCTATTCCTAGTCGTATCACTCTGGAGAGTAGGAATGTACCACGAAAGACAGAGATGGAGAGAGAGAGACGAAAGCACTACAAAGTCGCAAAAAAAAGTATATGTAATGCAGAAAAATAGCTGATCAATCTGTCTGCTTCTACGATCTCGGCGGCAGGGCGCTGACAGAAAGAGAGCATCGCGCAAGGGCGGACTAGTCATCATTATCTCCGTGTTAAGATGACGAACTTGCTTTTGAAAAGTGCAGTGACGGTCAGTAATTTGCCGATCCCAGGGTAAGGGCGGAGTAACGGCGGCATCAGCACTGCCGCCTCCGTCCCATCTCCCTCGCTGCGCCTTCAAAGAAATTCATTAATAACGGCTTCACCTGGCGAGGGACCCCGCAGATGCTCCACTCGCACAGCTAAAGCAAACCTCTGCAACAACAGGCCAAAGATCATCCATCTTGCAAAGGCCCATCTCCTCCTCCCCGCCCTCCAGATCTCAGAGGAAGAGACGTGCCGAGTCGAGGGAAGAGAGACGGGGGAGGGGGAGGGAGGGAGAGAGAGAGTAGAGCACAATCAGTCTAGGCCACTCCTACAGTAAACATGTGATGATGAAGCTGTTCACCCACCAGGAGTGGCCGGCAAGTCCAAAAACGGAGCATCGATTGGCCGACTCACCGCAGGATAACAATGTTACTGTGATGTTGAGGTTATTACCTTGATTTGGTTTTGCTTTTCTTCTTCAGGTGAATGAAAACTCTCCTGTTTTCAAGCGAGCACATAAGACAGACAGTTTGAGCCTATATGCCTACCGACTCGTCTCCAAACTTTGAACCTATGGCAGTGCCCCTCCAGTCTGCAGGGACTGCGCAGTGCCCTCTGTGCTTATGGGATAACTTCAAGCCTTGTCTAACCGCTGGAGCTGAACAGAGGTGACCAGGGAGGGAGGGAGGGAGGGGGGGGGAGCGGAGCCCCTCCAGAGACCTGAGTTGTGTGTATGGGTAAAGACCGAGATGAACACGCAGTCCTCCTGCCACCAGGACTCCGCTGGGACAGGGATGACCATATGCCCCCCTCAGTCCAGATGCACAGCCCGCACGCGTCTCCAGGGGTTACGCTCCCAGCTGCTTCTCTATAGGTCAGCACAGACGGCACGGATCTTGTCGGTCGCGGTGCGGTTCAAACATGCAAGTAGCAATAAAAAGGAAAGAAAATAATAATTAAAAAGAGACTTTTACTCAGATCAGGGTTTCAGTTTTGATTTGCACAAAAAAAAGGGTTCGACACAGACGTTCTCTTCCCAAATCCGTTTAAATTTATTAAATATTTCAGACGCATCAGAACTAAAAACAGGGCATGAAATAGGCATTGCCCGAACACCACATCATACAGACGGAAAGAACAGCTGGAACAGTCAGCATCAGCACAACACCGTAAACAGTACATCCCATAATAACAAAGCACCGCGACAACGTTACCGGTGAGGGGGGATTACAACACGAAACCCTCAAACAAATGGTGTTGCCAGTTAAAACTGAGATAACAATGACAGCCACCATGTGGAAGCAACAAAACAACAACAAACCAGGTGTCCCAGGGTCAAGTACTGAGAGAGAGAGAGAGAGAGCGCGAGAGAGACAGTAAGACAGAGAGCGAGAGCAAGAGAGAGCGAGAAGGAGCGAGAGAGAGCGAGAAGGAGCGAGAGAGAGCGAGAGAGAGCGAGAGGGAGAGAGAGCAAGAGAGAAAGAGAGCGAGAGAGCAAGAGAGAGAGCAAGAGAGAAAGAGAGCGAGAGAGCAAGAGCGAGAGAGCAAGAGCGAGAGAGCAAGAGAGAGAGAGAGCGAGAGAGCAAGAGAGAAAGAGAGCGAGAGAGAGGGAGAGAGAGAGAGAGAGAAGAGCTCTGTGCAGAAATTGAGGCCTGGTTTGGTTCTACAGTCCAGGTTTGGGTTCTAGAGTCCAGGTTTGGTTCTAGAGTCCAGGTTTGGTTCTAGAGTCCAGGTTTGGTTCTAGAGTTCTATTTGGTCAACAGCAAAGAGGAGAGGAGACAGCAGGCAATAGCACCAAGACACCCATCAAAACATGGATGAAGACCTTCTATGCTGCACTGTGAAACGGACCATTGTAAATCAAAACACCAAAAAAGGAATGGATTTAAAAATCCTCATCAGTGTGCAGCTGGATAATCTTAGTGTTACCATTGCGATAGTGAAGTATCAAAGTCTTTAACGAGGAATACCTTTTCCAGTGTTGAGGAACCTTACCGTTAAGGAAATACAACACAATGGACTGGATAACAGTTGGTCCACTGAACACTTCAAGAGATGACACTGTTAGAGCTGGACATATATTCACATAGCATCATCATATAATCTGATAAATGGCTTTACAGGCACTGCTTGGTACAACCCTGGGGTTTGGGGGAAAAAGCACTTGATATTATTTTCCCTGGATTATTTATGGTATGGCTGAACATGGTTTCATTTACCCCAAACTAAACAACACCAATATGAGTGCATAGTTCGTTCGCATTCGTCGGTGAACGTGATTACAAAACGACTGCGTGCGATTCGAGACGGGATACATATCCAGAATCTTTGGTAGGAATGAGAAGAACATGTAACAAAACTTTGTCTGTTTGAATTCAAAGTAAGACAAAGTTGAAGATAGAAACAGGTCAGATCTTGCATTGATATTTTAGACACGATCCTTTTTGAAGCCATCTGCTTAAGGAACTTGGAATGAGATTCTATAGAACGCTGCTCGTGTTACTCACGGTCAGGCCGTTATTCATTGGCTCCAAAAGACGCCGGAAAATTCCGTAGTGCAACTTTGGATTCTATCTGGGAGAGAGCAACGGGGTAGCGGGGGAAAAAAACAACAAACTTAACAATCATAAGTCACACTTTTTCATGGCGTTTGGAATTTTGGTTTTGGAACACCTGTATGGTATTCGTATTGGTTGAAATCTTTGCGTTAAAAACAAACCAAAAAAAACTATTGTTATTACAACTTACAGTACTACCGCAGAGGGTGAACCTTCACCTGACCCTTAGCACACAGATACACACACAGATACGCGCAAGCGCGCACACACGCGCACACACACACTCACACACGCACGCTGTGTGAAGGAGTGAAGATTTAAACACAGAAGTGACCTTGCCTTGCCTTGCTCAGCACAGTAACTCTGAGGGATCCTAGGGTCACTCACAAGGACTAAATCACTTGGCTTCGTAGAGGACTACACATCTCCATAGAAACGGCACAGGAGGAAACTGAAGAGAACCAGATGCGAACGTAGTTTTGTCTTTACTGCCACAATGTTACCGCTTCTTACCGTAAAGACTGTAGCTTATATAAATACTTCATGGAATGCACTTAAGGTCAGCGGAACCGTAAAGAGGTGAAAGCCAAATTCAAGGATCTGAGTGACATTCACACAGTTGTAAAAAATAAAATAAAAAAAACCCCCAAAGGCCTCTGTTGGGATCTAGATGTGCTTTTGACGCGAAGCCCCTCAACACAGCCGGCGTGTGATGCCGTTTCAAGTAACGGCAACAGCCTAAGTTCTGCTTCGACGCCGTCTTTTCTGGAAACTGGTGTCGAAGAGGGTCCAACGCGGAACAAAAACAGACCCATTTCTCTCACCAGAACCACAGGGAAGCTGCTAGTGACAGTCGGTCTGACAGAAAAGGCACGCGGAATCTTCCGAAACGAACGCACCCTCAGCTAGACGGCGTCGAGGCTAGCCCTGGTTGGAGCATAAAAGGCACATTGAAATGAACCGATCGTTCGGGGAGAGCAAGGCCACTGTGAATCTGGACATAGATGAATGGATTCACTCCTAGACCTGACTCAGGGGGAAAAAAAATAAAACCATAACGTGGCTTAAAGCAGATTCCTTCTCCCATCAAAGACACATGGAAATACCTGTACTCTCTCTATAAGAGAGAGAAAGAGAGATATACAAAAGAGAGAGAGAGAAATACTTCTAAATAAATCTATACAAGCTGGAAATGGAATGCCTTTGGTCTGCTCTAGCTGAAAGCAGAAATCCTCTGCAATTTGCAAGACGTCTTTGGAATACCCCTGCAGAGTTCCAACTCCCAAAAAAGTGACCATCCAGTTTGATAATCTCCCTAGTCGGAGCGACGAGCTCCGCTTCACTTTATACATCTAAAATACAAACGTCGAGTACCTACAAATATCTTTTATAACTTTATAAAATATCTCCAAAAAAATATAAAAATTCAATAAAGCTATCGTGCAAATCATATGGATAGTGTAACATAGTACAGATGGTGCCCCATCATAGTAAGCTGGTTTGGAGCGAGTCCCTGGGGCCAGTAGGGGCATGTGGCCCTGGTTCCAGCACCACGTGGTCGGCCCCTGGCCTCTCCTCACAGTCCCTCCTGTAGGTGGCGCTCTGCCTCCCCCCAGCAGGGGGCACCGTGAGCTGGACGCTCTCCGCCGGGCTGAGCAGAGGCGTGGAGGTGATCCAGCTGGACAGACAGGACAGATCCAGACTGGCATCCACGTCGCTGGCCGCGTGTTTAGCTGAGGAAGGGCGGTGCTCGACGGGCCTCGGGGCCTCCTTGGTGTAGGGGAGAGTGTCGGTCTCCGTGGAGGCCAGGGTGAAGGGATCGGTGAGGCTAAGGTCATTGTCTCTGAGCCCTGCCAGGCCACTGCTGGCCTTCCCTTGCGGCCTCGCCGGCCTCTCCTCCAGGGGGCTCTTGGAACAGCCGAGGCCGTCCTGGCCTCTGAGGCCGCAGTCTTTGGGAAAGGAGTCACCGGGGAAGGGGAAGAGGGAGGGTCGGAGGGCGTACCGGGCGCCCACGGCTAAGCCGCTCAGGCTGAGAATGTTCCGGCGGGTTTCGGCTGGGAGGCGGTCCAGCTGCCGGCCAACCTGGACTTGGCTGGGGAACAGCGAGCCCTGACACGCCCTGTAGAAGTATCTGGAAGATAACGCGAGAGAGAGAGACATCAGGACATACTTAATGGCAACTCTATCTGAGGATGTGAACACAACTTCCCTGGGATAAACATAAAAGCATCTGGTAATAATAACAGAAATAACTCGGGACTCTTATGACAAAATAACCGTGCTCCGAGAATGCTCAGACACACACACGCACACACACACACACACGCACACCCACACACACACCCACACACACACCCACACCCACACCCACACACACACACACACATACTTGTACTTACTCCAAGGCCAACAAACACACCCACACCGACGCTGAGGTAGACAGAGATTCAGACACACAAACACAACACAACACACACACACACACACACTTCACCTGGGCAGCAGAGCAGCCACAGGAGTGACGATACACAGCAGGTAGAAGAGCGGTTCTCCCAGCAGCCTCTGCATGGTCCAGTAGGGGCTGGAGGGGGAGTAGCAGGAGGGGCAGGAGGCGTTGTAGCACAGCGACACGGTGAAGAACAGGGCCACGCTGAAGCCGATGGACAGCCAGTTCATCCACGTCTGCAGGGGAGGGAGAGGGGGCACAGTGACTCACTGCCATCTGACTCTGCTGACTCACCACACCGCTGGTGCTCACGGAACCAAAACACTCACAACACAGAGAAACTTCCATCAGTGTTTCACCAATTAAAGGGAGGTGGGGAGGAGAACTGAGTGGTCTCCTTCCCTCCCCTTCCATTCCTGCCCCTCCCTGTCTGGTGGGGGGGGGCAGGTAGTCTGTTTCTCTGAAGGGAAGGGGAGGGGGTCTGCTGAATAGTCCTCCCCCGTAGAGTGAGGGGTACAGACTGTTCCCTCGCACCCCCTCCCTACCTCCCATACCTTTGAATGACTTTCATAAACCTGTCCCTGTCAACAGACTTATTTTCCTGGCCAGGCAGGCGGTACTGGAACTGCCAGCTGAGCATGTGCTCTCAAGCGTTGCCATGGCTAACAGGGACAGTGGGCTTCCAGTGGCCCTGCGCGAGAGGCCATCGTGTCTGCCACGCAGCGCCAGGGCGGAAAAAGAACATTTCCCCCCCCGCATGTGCGAAAGCTGTCAGGTAAACAAAATTGACAGTCTTCCGGCGTAATGGAAAAAGGCTTTAATCCAGTCCAGGGTCATACGTTTTAAACCGGCTCGCAAAGCGATTATCTGGGACGCTAGGTGAGGCACACGCACCTGAGAACCCAGTCATGGGACACCCAACTACATAAACCATTATTTTGGCGGCTGCGCGTTGCCTCCAAGGGGAGCGTAGCGTCGACAGGTTGAGCGCAGGCGGGGCTAGTCGCCGCGGTGATAGATGGCCTCAGGTGCTGCAGCGTCTTCCGGGTTTGATCTTCTCAGCAAGACGCACGTGGAAACACCAACTGCCTTGTCAAGCCTCGGGCTGGTGCAGTCAGCCGGGGGGGCTGGTCTGAGGCTGCAGGGGGAGAGGGGGGGGAGAGGGAGTTTCTCTACTGCCAGGGCCAAGGCTGAGGAAAAGGATTATTTTGAATCCCCTGAAAAGCTACAGCAACTAAACTCACAAGCTTTGGTTCGGTTACTGCAAATCCCCCCCCCCCCCGCCCCCGCCCACCGTTTTCTTTGTAGCTCAAATGTTTCCGCTTCAAGTCGGGAGCCTCTGCTGAACTCAGGCCTCATCAAGCTGGGAGCTTCTTTATTGAATTCCTCAACTCGATTGATTCCGGAACTCGAGCGCACAGTCGATTAGCGCTGAATGAGCGTGTGGCTGGTGGAGTTCCTCACCCAGGTCTTGGTCTCCACGCCCAGGTGCAGCAGGATGGTGAGGAGGGCCAGCGTGGTGATGGGGGTACCCCACGTTAGAAGGTCCACCTCAGAGTCAGCGTAGGCCTGGAGGAAGACGAGGGGAGCGAGGAGGGGGGAAGGGACAGGGGGGCAGGGGAAGGGAGGATGAGACGGGGACAAGAGAAGGAGGTGAGAAAGGGGGAGGAGAGCGAGAAGGAGGAAGGGAGGCAGACGAGAGGGAGGAGGGAGAGACGCAGGGGAGCGACGCAAGAGAACAAACGTGAGACGAAGAGTGAACATCCGAGACCACGACCGGGGTCGGCGACTAAAAACAATCAATGAAATATCAAACCCCCAATAGAAATCCCCCCGAAACACTCACAAAGTAAGGGATGAAGAAACAGATGAGACTCTGGTAGAAGGCATCGATCATGTTCATCCAGAACATGTATGGCTTGTATTCCTGAAACAACCCAAGTCAAAAAAACAAAGCAGAAACAAACCCTTAGCTTGGAGCGTCGCAAAACACCGCTTCCTCAGTGTCTGCACCAGAAACACCGGTTAGGACGTCCTCATAATGGACCTGTACGAAGTTATGATCCGAGACCAATAATCATAAATGTCCTCTGAAGAGTCGCAGAGGGACCGGATCAGCCCTAACTGCTTAATTGTTCCGTGTAGGGTGATTCAGCTCAGTGGATGATTGGGTTTTTAGAAACCAGAACCATGCCTTCCTTGGATGTCAAACTTCCTGTACGATCAGCCACCGCAGCGGCTATAGATGGGCTGTCCTCTCTAGAAGGTTCTCTCTCCACGCCGCATGCTAAACACACAACCTCCCTACGCAAAACCCCCAATATGCTTTCATCCCTCGTGAAGATGTGCTGAGATCACGTGTGTGTGTGTGTGTTGGAACCATGTGTGTGTGTGTGTGTCGTGTACCTCTGAGTTCTGTCCGTTCATGTAGAGCTGAGGTAGTTCCTGGAGTGTCTGGGAGGACACGTCTTTGTCCAGCGTGCCCGTGACCAGCTGGGGGAACGCCGAGAACATCAGGTTGAAGAAGATCAGATACCACTGGTCAATCATGGCCGAGCCCGAGAAGCCACAGTAAAACTGATACCAGAAGACCAGAGCCACGAACATCTGAGAGGAGAGAGACGGATGGAGAGAGACAGAGAGAGTGTGAGGAGCAGAGACAGACAGATGGGGGCATGGAGACAGGGAGACAGAGAGAGAGGGGCGGCAGAGAGAGGCGGACAGAAGAAGATAGAGACAGAAGAAGAGGGAGACATGAAAGAGAGAAGACAGGAGGCAGAGAAGTACGTGGCGACAGAGAGCCGAGCAGGCGAATTTTCCCGGCAGCAGCCTCGACGCAGCTGCCGCTCCCGGCAGAGACCGTACTTCGGCGCGCCACCACCCAAGACTGCACCGCGAGAGCACGACCCGACACGCGGAGACTACCGACGACTACACCGGAAGAGCGCGTGCAACACGACCTGTGCTACTTTGGACACAATCCATAACGACTTTCCGAGCAGGACCCGACGGGCAGAGAGGTCAGAGAACACACGCAGCACCGTCGTTACAAAAAGAGGAGGAGCAGAGAAAGAGAGAAGAAGGAGGAGTGTGTAATCTGTTAGAAACAGAGAGGAGACTGGAAGACAGAGGCAGAAAAGGTGACTGCTGAGGCCGACAGAGACTCGAGACGCAGAGGAGAGTGCTAATGCTATCGAGAGGATGTATAGCGGAAAACGGGAGGGAAAGGAGGGGAGGCAGAGAGATAGGCATGAGCCAAGTGGAATCTGCCAGCTGTTCTCAGTTAAACAACGCAGGGGAATCTCATGGTGCCTCCCAAGCCACACAGGTCAAATGCGAGCTGCATTCTACAGCTGAACGAGTTACACGCGAGTCTCTTCTCAGACTAGAGACAGACATGCTCTCATCTAGCAGATTCCAACATGGGACACACTAAGTAAACACCAAGTAAACACTAAGTCAAGCAAAGTATTGATGGAACAAATGAGCACAGATCAAAAGTAAGAAGAAAAAAAAAGACCTAATCAAATGCCAAAGTTAGGTTGAGGCCAGCCTACACGTAACTCGCAGGTCAGTCATCCTTAGAACTGTCATCGTCTAGCACAATGACTTCTCAGTCTCCCACCGCAGCGCTGTTTCCAGACCAGGCTCTGGGAAGGAAACACTCACTGCATTCTTGTAGAAGAAGTAGAGGATCATGTTGGCCAGCCGGGAATAACACCAGTGTCCATGGACCAGCAGCAGCTTCTGCAGGTACTGGAAACGAGGGAGGGAGAAGTCGCTGGCCATGACAGCCTGGAGGAGGAGGAGGAGGGAGGAGGAAGTATAGGGTAA